>VZRJ01012168.1:610968-694741 GCA_013397565.1 Ptilonorhynchus violaceus | reverse complement strand
AAACAAACCCTACCATAACTTCAAACACAGAAAGAAAAAGCAGTTGGCTGCATTCAAAAGTTCTGACATATGGTCTCTAACTTTACAATTCAAATAATGATGCTAAAAATTATAGTTTGGGCAAAGGGACTTTAGTTTTACTAGTAAAGATATAAAATAACTGTTCCAGAGCAGCACTCTGAGAAAGTACAAGCTGGGGCATCTATTTTGTTCCAACTTTGATGCCCCTGAGATGCACTGTAAGTGGGGGGCTTTGAGAAGTGCCAGGACCCCAGTTTGTAACTAGGGAGCTGCCAAAATTCCAGGTGCAGTTCATAGTACCAGGAGGGGATCCCGCAGGGAAAGAGGTAGGGATGAGGCCAGCAGGACCTCGAGGCCAGAGGCAGAATCAGGCTGGTAAAACCATGGGTTTCAAGGCTTTCCTGCCCCACTCACCTGCCCTCCTGAGTTACCCAACAGTCCTCCTAGTTGTGGGCAAACCCCATATTGTAATGGGTATGGTTTAAAGCAACCTCATGCCCCATGGATAATAAATCACATGGACTTCCTGCTGTAGAGTTTAATTCTCAGTAGCAGGTCATATTTTTAGTCCTGAAAATTCCTGATCTAGTAAATAGGCCTACACTCCCTATCAGTAAATTGGGAAATAAGAGGATGATGTTACTGCAGGAGATGTACAAGTAAATAATGGTTTGGAGGGTTGTTGTTTTTTGGTTTTAGGTTTTTTTTCAAAATGTTTCTTTTACTTCCCAATGCAGATATCTAGTAAATAGTCCTTTGGCCAATGGCTCATCAGCCACAGATCCACTAACCAAAGAGTGAAAAACCCACTGACTGCATTACAAGTTAGTGTAGAATGACTCAGGAGCTCTGGAGTCAGCCCTGGGTCTCACTGTGAAAAAGAGATTTGAAATCCTACCCCAAGTAGAAGTGAGGTGCAATGCAAGTGGAGTGAAACAGAGCTGCTCTTATGGGTGTTCAGGGTACACTAAAACAAGTATAAAACTACCTGTAAATAACTACCAAGTAAATTAAGGATATTTACTTATATTATTTTAGGGATCATCTTAAAACTGAATCTTAATAAATTAGTCTGGAAACAGACATTGAACAAAAAGTGTATTGAAGTCATGACAAATTCTCGGGAATCTAACAGTTTGGAAAGATGGACATGCTTCTGCAGTGGGATTTCTTTATAATTTGTCTAGACTAGTTAATAAAATTCCTTTAAAATACTGAAACTCATTTTTAAATTAATGAGCACAAACCTCCCAAAATATTATAAGTTCATTAAAGTATTAAATACAACTTCTTTACAGATTACCCAGCTATTCAAAATTCCAGATATTAATATTACTTAAAAATGTATAAGAAAATCTCATTTTCTATTTGATTTTAGAAAAAAATAGATTTGATATTTCCAGTTAAATAATTCTCATGTGAATTCTTGTGGGGACAAAAGAGTGTCATAATACTTAATTTCAGATGAGTTAAAAAATAAGCCATTTTATATGCAAATAGAACAGATTTCATTTAATTGTTCCTGAGGGAAGAAGATTTGTATGCAAACTTCTTGCCAACTGGTAGACTTCAACCTCCTAAGTTTTTTTCCTCTCAAATCATTAATTAATGAATGCACCTTTGTAATGGGAGAGAATACAGTTCCTGCAGGTCACTGTATTCAAGACCTCCATGTCCCAGAGAAGTCAGCAGAAGCTGAGGATGGTAGGACTCAACTGTGGCAGTTGCCACCGCTTCAGTGCAGAGACAAGTGCTCAACACATCAGAAGTCCAGCAAAGAAAAGCAGATTTTCCCTGAAATAGTGCTGCAGGAAGCATTTATTAGCCACCATGAGAGAATTCACTTCAAGGCTGCATTCAGTGATGAAAATGATCATTCCAATGTACCCATATGAAACATCCTTTGCTGGTCCTTAAGTTTCATGCTGTTCCCATGGCAAGTGGAAGAAGCATATAACTCACTGGCACAGCCAGGCGCTCAGGCGAGACAAATAATCCATCATCAGGCCACTTAAATTTCATTTTACCTTTTACCCTGTGGGAAAAATCTACCAGGTGTCTTGTAGGCGAAAGCATTTTAAAATTACATTGTGACAACCACAAAAACCATACCATCTCTTTGCAAAGAGGCCGGTCTCACACTAGCACAGCTGGGCTTTAGGCTGCATCATGAAGACCTTTTTCTGTGCTCTCTCATCCTGATGAATATCCCTGAATCCTTCTCAGAACAATGCATTCTTGTCTCTGCTTAATTAATGTATCCACTTTACATTCAGATTATAAACAAATCCACATCTCCTCTAATTTTGCTAATCACTTCATGCAGTCTAAACACTTTACTAACCCATCAAAAAGGCAGATTTGCAGAATACTGAGTATACATGAACCTTAACCGCTACTTTAGGAAAGGGAGACATCTAAGTAGCCAAGCACAGACAAAGCTGGGGACACCCACTGATCATTCTGCCCCAGTTGCCAAAGAGCTTTGCAGTTTGCCATGTCACATGCCTCTGTGTCAGTAGATGTGTAGAAAAACAAGAAATGGTAGGGGTTTTGTTCTTTTGCTCCTGAATTTGCACTGTGGCCTCTTGATCTCCACACAAATAATTTAAGGAGCTTGTTGTGCTCACCAGTCCTGTGTTTTAGTGACCTGTTCCTCTTCAGGTGCAAATTATGGTCTTCAGAAGAGGAGATTTCAATTGTATCCGGCTGTTTTCATGCCCACTCCAGGCACACCCAGGCCCTTGCCTGTTCCCACGCATCCTTCAGCCACCACTCACACCATGTTGTCCTGCAAGCAATGGGGTTCAAGCATGACTCACAGCCTGAGGGAGTCATTCTAGCCTCAAGAAAACCCTGATGTGTGTTTGGGGGTGTAGTGAATTTATCACTAGAGAAACCAAAATAGTATTCCAGGTGTCAAGTGCACCACTCCAACTGCTAGCAACCACACAAACATATTTTTTGATGGCTTCTGAAGTCCTAGTGCATGTACCAGGGTGTATAAAATATTATTCAACACCTTATGAGTAACTCGAGATCTGTTTTAAAATGAACTTTTCCCTAAAGAGACAACAAGAGAACAGCTAATTAGGAGACAATTTTTCTTTTATGTTGTTACCCATAGTAGACTGAAAGAAGAGTGCTTTATAGACATGTAAGAATTATAGTGCAAATAATTAAGTATTTTCCAAACAATAGATAACATCAATCACTTCCCAAAGCACTGTTTGAGCTTTACTATAGGACTCAGAGTTTGTTTGTCCAGATTACTTAGAGCTTTTATTCCATGATTGCACTTTTCCTACTCAGAGCAGCTTTGTAAATTGTTTAGATGAATAGAGCCGGTATTTTTTGTTACATTTTTGTTAAACTGTTAAAACCAGGATCTGCTGCAGATGCCATGCATTCAGTATTAGCTCCAAGTATAGCTGGAACATTAGCTGCACCTATAGTCAAATTGAAGAACCACATTAAATTATTTATTATTCAAAATTATATAAAGATACGGTTCATGATTCAAAATTTTGTAGTTATTACAAAGTCTGCTACATTAGATTCACAACAATTATCTTAAGCTCCTTAATTATGACTTGAAGAGCAAAACAGGCAAAACATACCAGCCAAACACAAAAACCAGTCATACTCGATATAATGACTTATGGATTAAAGCCTTTGTCAACAAAAGCCAATATCATGTCATTAAAAGTGTTTCCAAATAAGAGATGGAAGTTACTATCCAACTGCAAGTCATAGAAACAAAACACCTGCAAGTCTTTCTCTGGCTTTATCACTGATTTCAGGAGTGAACTTTGCATGATTTGTCAGCTTCCCTATCTATACACAGATAGAGGTTTTGGAAACTAGCAGAAGCTTTTAAAGTTCCTATTAATGGAACTGAGCACGCAAGAAATACTGATTTAATAAAGTGGTGAAATTTATGTTCGGTGTTTTTCAGCAAAATAGATGAAGGAAAAGAAGTCTAGTAACTCAGTAGTTAAAATTGAAAGAAAGAATTGAAACCTATAGCTATGAAAAAACTTATGTGTCACATCACCCTTCTGCTTGAAGCCTCTTTCCTGACTTCTTGACTCTCTTCTAAAATAGTAGCTGTCAGGACATCATCGCTTGAAGAAGATTCTTGTTAATCAGACAGTTGTTATAATCTACTCACATTCTAGAGCTGCACAGCTTATTGTGGTGAGCTATATTTCAATTCCTATATGCTCACTCCAACAACAGGTTCCTCAAAATGGCTTTATACCTGTCTAATTTTTCACAGTGTTGGCAGTCTTTTGGCACAGGCTAGTTAAAAACAATAAATACAGCCTAAAATTTCATGACCCAATTACTGACCCAAGCAGAAAAATCTTGAAGCTGACAAGTCAGCCTGATCTGAAAACTGACAACCATATAGACCAACTCAGGAAATTTTGTGGCAATTATAGAAATTAGTTGTCTCTAGGGTTAAATATTAATTGTTTGCAAAGTGGTTTAGAAGTCAATAACACATTCATCAACCCATTAAATATGAGGGGTTTTAACTATTCATTCAGAACTATCTTATAATGAAACACTACAAGTCTTGTAACTAAATCTAAGCACTTTGATATTGCCGGATTAATATCAAATAAGTCCCTGCTAGTCTGAGTCCAACATTAAAAAAATGTATTCTGTTCAAGCAATATGAAAAAGTCAGGGAATTTTATAATGGATTTTGCTATAAGCAACCAAAATATGATTTAATAGTTGACTTACATGTGAATTCAGTTTTTAGAGGCTGCAAAAGCTCATTTCTGCCATTTGGTTGTAACCCATTAACTGTACTCAAGTATTTGACTTCCCACAGCTTCTAGGCCATCACTGATGAGACAGGAGTGCAACCAGGAGGGAATTTGTCCATAGTATTAGAGCCCCTGTGGGTTATTTGGGAGCAGCAGGAGATGGGGCTGGACACAAAGCTACAACATAGGTCCATGTGCCACCCTGGAGACAGGGCCAAAACCTGGGACTAAAGACAGATACACCTACGGCATAACTCAGGTCAGGGACAAGTCTAAGTCTAAATGAGGTTCCTGGGCCCATGATCAGAGGGTGGGGAGAGGTTCTAAGTGAGGCTGGTCAGGGCCATTAAGGGCCATTCCTGCTCTCGGGGCATTAGCAGTGAGAAACCAAAGGATGAGATGCAGAGTGACTGCAGAGTCCAGGGGATTGTGAAGAATTTTATGTGTCTGGATAGAAAACCTAGGACAAAAGGTAAGTCATACCATGTGGAAATAGAGAAAGTAGGACTTGAACTCAGCTGTGAGGTCAAAATCTGTGAAAGAAAGATGAGATGTTGCAATGTAAATGAAAAGAGGGGTTTAAAAAAAAAAGCACAACACTACAGCTAAAAAATAAAGAATGGAGTTTGATATGCAAACTGCATGCAGGGGGGAAGTAGGACTAGGGGTACAATGCAGAGGTAAGGTTGAAACACTCAACAGAAGCTCAGATATGAGTAAGTCTGGGCTGTGAAACCATGCTCCCTCTCAAAGTCTGCAGGCTTATCTCTTGTCTCTTTGTTTCTGGGAGTCTAGTAGTGTGTCATGTTGTCTCTCCAGAGAAGATTCCCAGATAAACTATCAGATCATCACTCTCAAGTGACAGAGAGCAGAGTAATAATTGTATAGACTGCAATATGTGGTGACCGAGGTGAAGGTCAACTTCATATTTTTAAATTTTCAATTTTTCTTTTTTTAATAACAAAAAAAGCCAGCCTCGATCAAAATAGAAAGATGCAAAGTATTCAGTGGTTAAGAAAATCCGACACTTAATTTACTGTGCTGCTTATTCTGGTTACCTTCATCCCGTGAGTTCATGGTTTTTGATACGTGGACAATTAACATGATGATACAAATCATCGTTTTACCCATACCATGCTCCATCAAGCACATCAATGGGTCGTTTCTGCTGACTCCTCTCTTCTGCTCTGCTCATTTGTTAGATGATAGGTGTATGGTGAAAGGCATGAGAGGAATGTTGTTCTTTGACCAAAATGCAACTAAGGAAAAGCCAGGAAAGTAAACTTGTCCACTGCAGTTGTTTTTAGAGTTGTTTTGTTTTGACTTGCTGAGCAAGTCAATCACACCTTTTGCCTCAAGTTTGCCTTTACATTTTGGGCCTACACTCCCTATCAGTAAATTGGGAAATAAGAGGATGATGTTACTGCAGGAGATGTACAAGTAAATAATGGTTTGGAGGGTTGTTGTTTTTCGGTTTTGGGGTTTTTTTCAAAATGCTTCTTTTATTTCCCGGTGCAGATTCAGTCACAGAATCACAGAATATGCTGAGCTGGAAGGGACCCACAAGTTATTAATAAAGCAGAAAAATTGAAGCTTACTGACTGAGCACTACCTGTCTTCCGTCCTGACTCAAGAAGGAATCTGGAGGAAAAGCATCTTTATGTGTTATATCTGACTAACTCTCATAAAAGGATCTGAACTGAGAACGCACAGGCAATTTTGTTCTGCTGAGTGTTTGACTCCACTATCTACATAATGTTCCTTTGACCATTTCTTTGAGTATGTGATGTACCTGGTGTGCTCTTCTCGATGCTTACAACAGGATTAATGTACCTCCAACTGAAGTTAGTGAGCCCTTCAAATATACTTATTAAGGTTAACAAGATGGCTTATTTGAATTAAAGTTTTATGAACAAGGAATGCTATTCAGACCTCACATTATATAACAGTTATCTTCTTCAAAATACTTTTAGAAATATATTTTACTCTGGAATACTTTTAGAGTATCTTGCTGCTTCCAAGAACATTAAGAAGTTTTTAAAGTTTGTAAATGGAATTTGAGTTCAACAAGCCTTTCCATTTTAAAAGGTTCAGTAAAAAATATAAGGCTACAGGATTGAGAACTACATATTCATCTTGCAAAGACTTTCCATTGACTTCTGATGAATCTGAGTAGCTTGTCAAATTAATATACACTTCCTACATGGACTTCATTAATCTACACAGAATACATAGTCTATCAATATTAAAAGCACCTTAACAAGGAGAGGGGGTGAACACGGAGCAGGGTTGTGTCTCATCAATTGCTGTGCAGCAGATCAACATCAATAAATGATTATGGCAAGGAATAGACCATTTGTACATGAGGCTGTTCCTAAAACCATCAATTTAGGGGCTAACAATGAAATGCAATTTTTATATTACTTATCCTTATCCCTACCTGGTTTAATTTTGCTTTCCTCTCTCAATCTATTTTCCTCTGCTCTCCTCAGCAGTTGTCATTTCTGTCTGGAAAATATATCTGCAGGAGATTCAGCTTTTGTCATTCTCTTCTCCCTTTCTTTCCTCCCTTTTCCTTTTCCTTCACAATACTTTTTATCCTTCCCTTGTAATACATTTCAGCTTCCCTTTTTCTTCGGATTTTTCCCCCTCCTTTGCAGCTTCCTCCCTCCCTCCCTTATGTATTTTTCCCCTCTCAGACTCAGTTTCTGATGAAACATCCACTTTATTTTTATAATATACAAGAGGATGTACTTATTTTTTTGTAGATATGACTGATGTACAATTTTGGTCTAGTTTTCAGGTTGTAGTAAATCAGAAAAAAATTTTGATCATGTTAGAATTCTCTATGTTTATCTTTTTTTTTCTGGATCTATCTAGATCTGTCTATAAAAAATGAACTAAAATGAACATTTTCGTACAAATTTTACATTCTTTGGCCAATGTCCCTCTTGGCTGAACATTTTCAGAAGAGGAAAAGATTTTTCTCATTGAATAGTGAGTAACTGTACAGATGACATTGTCCTAGCCCCAGGTATCCTGGAATGGAAAGGGAACATGATAAACCTTGCATCAAAAGCAGTTTGTCTGTAGAAAGAGTTGTTGTGAATTCCCAGAGACTCGGAAAGGGGAGAGGAAAGTGTCAGCATGTTACAGCCACCTGAATGCTGATTCATCAGGCTTAATTAAAAGCAAATTCTTTAGTCCTGAGAGCTGCCATCAGAAGGAAAAGAAGAAAAGAAACCCCATGGGTATCCTCACTTTCTCTTTTTAGTAATTTTCCTGAAACTTTCACAGGGCAACACTGAGCTTCCTGAAACCTAATAATAAAAGCATCCACCCAGGTAGTGAATGTGGAAGGGCAGGAGTGTGGCTGTGGCTGCTGCCCTGCTGGGTTAAAAATGCTTGAGATAACAAAAGAGGAGTAGAGGTGGGAAGGAAAGTAAGGTTTCTAAGGACCGGCTGCTACCAACCATTCAATTTTTTTATTCTTTTCGTAATGAGGTTGTCTTCCTACTATCCAAATGAGGAAGGTAAGGGCTATCTCCCTTAGCAAAAAAGCAACCAAGTTTTTCAACGTGATATATTTGAAAACAAAGCATTTTTCACTGCTTTTGTTTCACTTTATTTCTGGCACAAAGGAAAATCAATTGCAGAGAGGTTTGAGTTCATGGAGTGTACATATATATTTACAGTGTATCCATACCTGGAATATACGTTCTGAAGAGCTTCAATTCTAAGCCAATTATAGCAGCAAACTGTGGCATTGCTGTGTGTGCATGTATGTGGGAGACCAGGTTGTTGTAGTGATGGTTCATTAGAAGAGATGGGATGTGCTCTTCCACTCAAGCAATATGAAAATCTTTCCAAGCTATATATCATTACTTAAATAAAACCAGAAATTTGTCATTTTTAGTTGATGTTACCAAAGTTAGACTCTGCTGATGCTACTTGATGAGATCCATTTTAAATAAAGATTTTTGTATATCCCATTTCTATGCAAAATGAATTGCACTGTGCTTGGTCTCCCTGCTTTCCACATCCTCTATCACAGCAGATGGATGGGTGATAGTTTGGACTCCTGCTCCAAGAGCAGCAAATGGCCAGAGTGCACAGACTAACTCATTGCTACATTTAAGCTCTGATTTGTGGCCCCTTAACCTTTTGCAAATAACAGGTACAGCACGATCACATAAAACCCAAAGCAAATGGTGCCTCTCCCTACCATGCATCATTTCATATGTGTGATGAAACTTGGCCAGATAAGTGTGTCCAGAGGGACAGTGTTCTCTTGATAAAGAAATCCTGAAAGTGTGGCAATCAGTGTCAGTCTAGGCTAGAATAAGGTCTCACATGGAGCATTAGTACAAGGCATAAAGTTAAAAACATTTTTCTCCACTCTTGTAACTAAAGTGAGGAAAAATCCCTTGGAATGATTGTGTAATCATTTAAGTTGCTACTTCATGGATCTTTAATATAAGGCACTTAAAATTCTGTGAAAACAAGGAGTGTTGTGATATTGCAGCCAACAATCTAGTGCTAATATGTAAAATGCTTCCAACATGCCCAAGTTCTCCTTTCAGCTGACATTTCAGGATATATTTTTGAACAAATAGTCTATCTGATGTTACATTTTCAGGCTTTGTTGCTTTAGTTTCCCTTCAGAGACTTCTGCAATGTTTCATAAATCTAGATGATCAGTACAGGCTCTAGGGAAGACGTAATTTGGCATGGGGAACACATTCTTAGAAGAGATGGTAGACTTCCAAGATGCTGCTAAGAAAAACGATGTCTGACAGGCTGTTTAGGTCTGTGTGAGTTGATCTGTCATCTTCTCAGATTCTTATAAATTGCTGCAGGTAAAAGTCAGGGTAAAATGTTAAAATTTGTCCAGAGGATCTTCAAAGCCACTTTTAAGAAGTGGCTTAGACAGAAGTTTAAGCTTTTAAGCCTGGTAATCACCTCTCAAAAGTTTCCCTAGTCTAACTTCTTTGAATGAATAAAAAAGTCTTTCTTTATTTACCAAAACTAAAAACACACTTACCTGTGACCACAAAGCATTGCTGAAATATAGACTGTGAGGAGAAAGTTGGAAGCGACTTGCTGAACTGAGAAGGGATGGTAATGGGTAAATGCTCTGACCTTTACAAGTGATTAAGCCTGAAACTAGGCATGGAAGGAAAATGCTCTGGTCTCAGGAAAGAAGCAGTGACTACTTGAATTATTTTTTCTTCTTCCAGAATCCACGCCAGTAACAGGAATTTCCTCAAGCAGTTCCATCACAGCAGATTAGGGTTTTTTATTAAATGTTCCTGCCTGGGCTGCAAACCAAACCTCATCCTTCTTACCATTATTTAATACGTTGGCCATCAAAGATTAATTTAAGGAATGAAATATTTAGTCAACTTCTTACCTCCCTTTTGTGATACAAGGCTGTATGTGGGTGGAAGGACAAAAATATGATACATGAAACCATGACTTCTGTTTTCAAGTTTCTGTTGTATGTCAGCTCGAATACACAGGTACCCCACCTATCATCAGGGTCACAGAAATGCCGTGAAGACCCTGCATGTGCAGTGATTTCCCCATGGAAGTGAAGGTAACAAACTTGACTCAATCTCATGCAAGTCTGTAGTACATATAGACACCCACTGCAGTGACTTGCACCAGCACAAACCCCGAGGCTCAGCTGAGCCAGGCCTTGGCAGCCAGTCCCCACTTCATACTGCAGGTAAGCTACACTGGCTTCTAGGAGGTCATTGCACCTGCAGCACACATTTCCATGGGTGCAATGGCTGTGTTTCAGGATTTCCCCGAAACTGTGGAAACACACCAGCTGATCCCAGGAAAAGTCTTGTATGTGTGAAGTTTTGAAAAAAGATTTTATGAGCTCTAAAAGAAAAAAAAAAAAAAGAAAAGAAAAGTAAGAAAAGTAAGGCGGAGGAATCTGGGAGATATGTCTCTAACTGTTCTTCGTTAATAATAGTTTCATGCTCTGGTTACTTGCATATGTTTATTGAGCACAGCAGAGCTATTTTCCTTGTTCTGGTTTTGTCTTGGAAAACCATGAAACACTGGTGTGAAACCATTTATCTAAAAGCAAGGTGGCTTAATTATGCTTATGGTTTACCTTTAATAGGTGGGTTTAGGATAAGCATTTTTGTTTTGTTGCAACTTTCAATTTTCCTTTCCTTTGCCACTGTAGCAGTAATTGCTCATGTGCTTATTACCTGTCATACAAACATACAGCTCCACAGAGGGATGGGGAAGGCTGTGCTCAAAAACAACCAATGTATTTGGGACACTCAGCAAAATACCCAGTAGCCTATTTTTTAAGGCTGATTTATGCCGACAGGGAGATCCTCACAAGTGTGGAGCCGTACTGCGCTGATCTCGACACAGCTACTTGGTTTGGTGGGGGCTGAACTTCTGGACCCCAGTGTGTGTGAGTCTGTCCTCGTGCTGATGCAATGATCACCACTGTGCCTGAGGAAGATTGTGTCTGTCTCGTGCTCTTCTCTCTTTACAACCTCATGGCCATACAAAGCTCTGTGTCTTTGCTTTTGTTTAAGGGTATCCATGCTGGGGTGGCAAGCTGGATTTTTGGCTGGGTGTCACTGTGATAGCTCTGATGCCATGGGCTTGGTGGCAGTGAGAGCACAGTGGCACTGGAGCTGCTGCAGCCTTGTTGCCATCACCAGAGCCCCTGGGCTCACCTGGATTGTCCAGCTCAGCCCTCTCTGCCATCCCAGGTACTGCTGGCACCGAGGCTGGATTTGTCTCTGCATACCAAGGGGCTGCTTTCCTCCCTGTAGCACGGCACACTGAGGGGATAGGAGTTACTCTGAGTTGTTTCCCTGCCAGCAGTGGCTCATCATGCTCTATTGATCTGGCTTGTTCCTTACACAGGGCAGCAGGAAACCCATGCCCGTGCTGCTGCTCCTGCTCAGTTTGTCATTCTAAATGCATGGTCCATTTGACTAGCACTCCATCTGTTTGCAAGTTAGACACAGCTCCCTCTGGGTCAGCTCTACATCTTCAGCTGTAAATGTAGGTCAGCTGGCTGCCATGCAGCATGTTTCTTATCCTTTAGAGCATGGGCACTCACACACAACTTCACAGTGCATTGCATTTGCCCATCCTTTTAAAAAAAGCTCATTTTGCTAGAGTAGCAAGTGGTTCAGCTGCTTCTGACATTTGCAATCTTACCAGCATGGTAACAAAAAATTCTCCAGTCTGAGTATTGCACACTGATAATGAGGGTGTTTTCAATGGTTTCACTTGAGGATTTTCCTGACAGTGCTGTGTTGAGGATGCACTGATCTCAGCCCTATCAGTGAAATTCATTATCAAGTGTGACATTTGATGTCCATAAATCAAAGCAAGTCCTTCAGCTTTTCTGCTGTGCTCAGAGACAGTGTCTTCTGATGCTAAACTTAAGATTTGTTCATTCCTGCATCCTCAAGAGCCGATCCTCAGAGGTCTGGAGTCTACATATGAAAGAGATTTTCATAAGCTTGGACAAGCCAGTTGGGTTCAGCTGAAGTACCTGTGTTTTCCTTTATCATATAAATTTGCTAAGTTGCTCAAATTAAGGCAGAGAGTGGTTTACATACACAAGCCTGCAGACTTTAATGTTAGATGTGATGCTTAATATGCACAAATTCCTGAAAAATTGAGGCTTATGCAATCCTGATGTACAAGTCCCAAAAGATTTTCCAAAAAAGACAGCAAAAACCAGCCAATGGGATCACAAATCAGAAAACTTATTTTAATATAAATTTTGTGCAGAGAAGGTGAGTCGTGTGGAGTGCACTTTGTGATGAGATTTTGCATGAGACTGCAGGGACTATCCAGCTGCCTGCACGATCATGACATGGTACAGAGAAGGGGGGTGCTGCAGAGCTTGCTTTAGCCAAGGCTGTGTCTCTGTAGTCCTTAGGTAAATGTCCATGTAGGAAGTCAGGACACTGCCCAGCCTAGTGGAAGGGAACAATCTGTATCGGGAACTCCTTTTATTCTGGTCAGGACCTGAGGTGGAAATAAATAGAATAATCACCCTCATGAAGCCATGGGCAGCCCCTTCCTCCCTGCACAGGCCTCCTCCAGAATCCCACCAAGACTGTCCATCCCTCATCTTCCTGACAGACAGCGTGGGCCACCAGCCCAGCTGTGGCTGGGGACACCACCAGTGCTCTGTCAGCTGTGACATGGCTTGTTCATTGCTAGGGTTGTTGTCTAGAGCCTGTGTGGCAGCCAGGGAAAGAGGGTGTGGAGCTCCAGTGTTCTCAGAGGACCATCCATCTCCCAGTTAGACCATGATAGTATAGGCTGGATTTGTCTTATCTGCCACATAGAGCACTGGCAGTTGTCTGTTTGAGTGGCCAAGGAGGGAGAGGATGGGTGTGTGCCGAGGCTTAGCAACATTTCTGTCATATCTGGCTGTAACAGGAGAATTAACAAAAAGAGTGACCTTCCCTACCATCATGGGCAGCCCCTGCCTCCCTGCATGGGAGGTGAGTGCCCAGGCTCACCCTCAGGCTGTCGGTTTGTCATCTCCCCGACAGCCAGGAGACCCCATCCCGGGTGACATCCTAACCATGTCACCAGCCCTGCTGTGGCTTGGGTTGTCTCCAGAAAAATCTGAAATGTCACACTGAAAAATCCCCTTCAGGATGTAGAAAATGAAAACCATTAGACAGGCTTGAGTACCAGTCTGGTCCAACATGTTAGTATTTACTCACCATAAGGAATAAATTGCACCTTTTTTAATAGCTCTTTATTTTTCTCTGTTTTCTTCCTATAGACTTTAATCCATTAAGAACTGTTTGAACTGGAGAAGACAGCAGACTGATGACTTACTCTGAGGGATACCTTTGTGGAATCCATAATTTATCTACAAGCTGGAGAATATCTTTTAGAAAGAGACAATTATTAAGTTATAGAGAGACAAGTCCTGAGGTGAGTTTCTTCAAAGTTTAACTGTTATCCTGATTAAAGACGCATACATTATTTCCAGTCTGAATGTATTTAACTTCAGCTAGATCTGGCTGTCAGGTACTGTTATAGCTTTTCTTCTGAAATAGAAAGTCTTATTGTATCAGGAATATTTCTTTCTCTCTGGATAATTCTAGGCTGTGATCACATTAACCTCTCTTTTGCTAAACTGCTGCCTGAGCTCTTGTAGACTCTCACTGAAGGTAGACGAGACTAACTTATCAAGCACTGGTATAGAGCTATCCTGGAATATGTACAACAGCTTTACAATGAAAAAGTATTTATAAAGGGTATTCTGGATTATTTTTTCTTCCTTTTAGAGGTTTTTTTTTCCCCTCTTCTCACTATTCTCATGTCCAATTCCTGTATCTTGGTTTCCCAGGCAACCTCTGCTGGCTGAGCCCTGGTTGCAGTGCTGGGTTTTCGGTTCTCCAGATAGAAGGAGGATGATATGAAAGATGGAGGAACAGGTAATGAACTTAAGTGGGTCAGGAAAGCCCAACAGATGACTGATGGCAGTAATGGCAGTTTTATTTAAAGGTTAAGAATGCTAATAAATGAATTTATGCAGATAATTAAAAAAATCCTATGACTTGCAGGAAATAGGGGGAGGAGGTTTTACATCAGTGCATTTCTAATATCAGCTGCAGTGTAATAGCTAAAAGTAATACAAAGGCATGAGTGACATTTGATAAGCATGTTACTTAAACTGAAACTGATACAGCTCATGCTTTCCTTTGCCTTTGGAAAGCACGAGCAGAAACTACCACCCAGGCAAAATAATGGCATTTAAAACATTCTGAAAGTCACTTGAGACTTGATTTTTAAATGTAAAAATCATTAACAATATCTACCAAGCCCTTCCAGGTAAGTAACAGAGGTTCATTTGCTACACTGAACTTAAGTTTCTCATTAATGATCAGTAGATGTACTACCTTACACCTACAGACACGTTCAGTTGCTTTTAAAAAGGTGGATGGTCGGGAAACACAACTCGCTCCAAGAGAGGGAAAGTTTAAACATTTCAAAAGCCCCAAAAGGATGTTCTCACACTAAAACTTTCTTCTAATGTGCATTTCAGTGTTTCTTAAGCAGGCAATTTTCCTTTGGCCCAACAGACTTGAATTATATGTAAAAAGCTCATTTCCAAGTAGTTGACTCTGGATCCAGATGGGGATTAGGTCCATTTGGATGACTGTATCACTGACTTGAGGGTGGTGGCAATGACTCTGAGCTTCTAGATGTTGCAGGCTCTTAGTATGTAGATAGAGTGTGGTCTTTGAATTATAAGTTTCAAAAGCTTTTGAAAGCTTTTGACATTTTGCACGTCCCACTGATAGATGTGGGCATGGTACTTCAAAGATCATTTGTCCCATTGTTTGCTAGTAGAACAGGTGACTTATTCTAACATGGCAGAAAAAAAACCCCAGAGTTAAAATAATTTTAAAATCACTAAAGAATATAATAGAAGAGATAACATTCACATTCCTGAAAGAAAGCTATACTTAAATCAAAATATAATGTTAAAAAATATTACTAAAGAAGAGAAAAAGGAAATCTGCACAAGACCTTACTACTACTTGAATTAAAATATTCCTCTTACAAAATAGTTCATTTTTTCGGTACATAAATCAGGGCTACTTCCACTTGTCTTGAAGGAGCTCACAGACTCAGAAGGTTTTGAGGGATAAAGCATTAGGACGATTCCAGCTAATATTCAGGAAAACAAGAGTCTTCAGACAGCTGGGGTTTTATTAAGAGCTGAATCTCTAAAGTGTTTGACCACCAAAACAATGCTCTGGAAATGTCATTGTGCTGCTGCAGCTACCACTGCCAAATCATACAGCAGTAAGGATTTATTCTGTGATTTCTGCAATAATGAATGATGCACAATATACCTAGAGCTGTAAGCAGGAATTATCAAAGGAAATGTTCAAGAGGAGAGGAAAGAGATGGAGAATGACAGAGCAAGTGAAAAATGCAGATATTTTTAAAACAAAACCATGGAGGATAGTTACATACACTGTTGCAGCATTGTCAGCCTCAGGGATATGTGCACTGAAAGAGACTGGGATCAAAAATAGTCTCTCCTCTCTCCCAAATAGTGAGTAGATGCTAAATGGGCAACAAAGACAAAGCAGCTGTGGCAATAAAAGGCAGCAAAAGAGAGTTTTCAAAGAATACTGGTATTTCAGCCATCCCAGGCTTAAAGCACAGACAACGTCAGTCTTTCTTCAAAGAGAGAGAGGGGAAGGTGCTGTCATTACCAAGGCTGGTTTAGGGACCACTCCTGGGAGACCCCACCCCTCTCCCGCCTCCTCCAGGTTCTCCCCCAGTTGTCCTGCCCTAGTCTCAGTGTTCAGAGTGACATTGTCTCCAAAGGACAGATCTGATGCATTTGATACCACCACATCTGGAAGAAATACAATGGAGCATCTTTTGAGAACCTTTTCCTAGAGACTATTATCCCATAGGAATGCTGTTTAGGAAAATGAGGAGGATTTCTATAAGATTAATCTTTCACTGCTAGATTTGGTTAAAATTTCTTAGTGATAAAAATGCTTTTACTGGAGCTCCCAGAAAATGAAAAAATTTCACATTGTCCTGGCTTCCATGACGAAATGAAAGACCAAGCTGCTGGAAGTTTCAATTAAAAATAATAATAATAAAAAAAAGAAACTGAAATTAAATTAGGAATGGTCATTAATGTGTGACTTGTGAAGTTGATCTATTCTATGGATTCCTGTTTTGTTCAAATATTGCTGAACAAAATAAAAATTTAGTTGTTTACATCTTCTTGCCACAACAGCTTAGAACAATAACTGTAGATAATTCACAAGTTTAAATGAAGGGAATGAATTAATAAAAATGCCCCAGATTTTTCATATTTTCTGACCAATAACATTTCAGTCCCAAATTTGGAGGCTGCAGGGATAGAAGTTTTTTCTTTCCACTCCTCTATCTTTTAACTATCTCCATTGTAATAAGGAAATTTAAAAGGTTATTCAGAGAGGGGACAGGGAAAAACAAAATGTAAAATGAAACCTGAATACTTAGTTCTTCTGTAGCTTAGTCTTAATTTTAATTTTCAGTGAAAATTTTTCTAAGTGAAAAGAGTTGCATCATTTCTAAAGCATTTTAAAAGTTTTGAATAAAATTTTAATCTATTTTCTTCTGATTGACAAGTGTTAACAGAGTGGTTTGGATAAAATATTTCCTTAATCTTTAGTTGCTTGTTGTCCCTTTCTAAATTTTCAACACTTTTTTCATGATGAGTTTCCTAAGACTTCAGAATGTTGACTACTTGATTGATTGACTGAAAATGAATTCTACAATATTTCCTTTAAAAATTCTATAATTAGACCATAAAATTACTCAGACCATAATCAAGGCATGGATTTTCCAAAACCTGTCTATATTAGCAGGGTTTCCAAACTTTCTGATCTGCTGTTTGTCTTTAATTTCCAGTATAGATTAAAGGGGGTCCCTCTGTCTTTGAGTTCTTTGGCAGCTAAGCATTTTCCAACTACTTTTTCTTCCAATGCATACATTTATACCAGAATTTAAGGGGTTGAATATTCAAGACTACCACTCAACACAGTATTTACAAGTGTGACTGTTGTTTCTCTGGACTAGTGTGAAAACAGGGTACTAAAAAGTTCAGGAATAAAGAGAGTCGGTCTCACGAAACGAGACCACGGAGATGTGTTTGTTCACTCTCAAAACATAAAAGGTGAAAAGGGGATGTGATCATCCTCTAAAAATATCCAAATTGATTTTAGAACAGAATAGGTGCAGAATAACCTCTGATATGTCAGAAATATGCAATTGTAGCACAATATACACACAAATGCCTAAGCGTGATTATATGGTAAGCCTGTGGCAAGGCAGTCAATGATCTCTTTCCCTTTTCCTGGTTCTGTTGCACTTTCAGTCCCAAAAAAGGCAACCTCAGAAGCACATTAAACCACACTTTTTACTTAGGGTCTGCTTAAAACCATTGTTTAGTCTCAGAATAAAAATTTTTCTTTTAAAAATAGTGGGACTCTACGATGCCTCCCATGTCATAAACAAGTATTTCTCCTGTTACTCCCTAGTTGTTGAACTTTATTTTCGGTGGTTACAGTACTGCTCTCTAGAAAGAAACCGATCCCTGGATTTCCCATGTAGCTCCTCCTCTCTGCTCCCAAGCTTTGTCTACTAAAAAAAGGAAAATCTCCCCTGACATCCCTGGCATCTGGAGGTCCAGTGGGAGAAATCCCTCTTTTGCTGCAGGATAGTGCATGTCTGGAGATCCTCAAGGAATGGCCTAGGTTATGGGATTTGTGTGTTCACTGCATGTTTCATGCCCAGAAAGAAATGCTTGTACAAATCCAGTCAGATTTGTGAGCCTGAAACCTCTGAAATTGCTCAGGCAGGAGGAGAGGGAACAAGTAGAGTGGTGGGGGAGAGATAGGGAAAAACAGAATACAAAGACAGCTTCTATTCATGTTTCTGTCTTGGGGCTGCTGGAAAGTTTTGAGGCATTTAAAAATCCTAGAATCATTTTAAAATCCTGTAGTTTGTGTGCAGAGGGTGGGTAATGGGGTCAGGCTTCAAGACAGAAGCTACTGCACGCCTGCCTGGAGTCCATGGTAAATATTTATGGACATGCCAGTCTAGAAGCATGGCAGTCTAGAAGCAGTGGCATTTCCAGGTAAAAAAATGCAATGAGCATATCCTTATCAAACAGCTCCAGTAATAACCTTTCCTAGCCATCATTGTGCTGAAGATTTTTTTTTTCTTTCATGAATTTTTATTTGACTTTCAACATTTTGTCCTGTGGTTTGTAAAGGAAAATTGACAGCTATACAATTATAAACTGAGGAAAGCGGCTCTAAATTTCCATCTTAAAAGAGGTAAAGGATATCTAAAAACACCTCAAGGCATGTTCCTGTGGGGATGTTATTTAAAGACCTATTATTTTATCCTCTTGTCTCAAAATAGAACATCTATACAGAGTTAAAACATACCAGATCCTTCTGTGATAACTCTTCAGCTGGATTAACGAAAATAGTGAAACACTGTGTTAATCTAGAGTCTTTCCTTTCCCCTTTATAGTAGTATATTTTGTCTTCTATTTTCATTAAATATCCTTTCTTTCCCTTCCGGCACACAAAGCAGTGGCACATTCCGCAGACAAAGTGTGTAGGTGTGTTGCCAAGGACAACAGTTTCAGACATAAATTGCTTTTGAACCGCAGACCCTTTCGTTGCTCTTTATTGAAGGCCATCTGTACGTTGTTATATTAATTGAAGGTTTTCAACTACCCCTCCTGAAAACAGCGATTCAGTGTTAGCAAACACCCAGATTACAGCCCTTTTCACGAGGTGCTGGCATTAAGTTTGACTGCAAACAGCTGTGTCCCAGCACAAGGGTTAAAACTATTTGTATAAAGTAGGAGAAAAACCATTCTTGAAAGAATAGTTCCTTAAATGCTACTAAAAGGGGATTAAAGGAAGCTGGCAAAAAAAATGGACAATTAATGATTTCACCTTATTGATCAAATGTATACAAGAGAAATTAAGCACAATGCATTACCCAAGACTGCCCACTTTCCAAATTACAATTTCATAGTGGTTGCCTAGACTCAATCCTTCATCACTATCAATTTGAGCTTTGCTTTTTCCTAATGAAGGTGGTGGAGCTTAAATGAATTTCACATTTGCTCAAATTTGGACTAATATTTTACAAAAAAGAATTTGCCTGACAGTATGAAAATTTCAGTCAATTGGAAGGAAAAGTTCTCAAGACAAAAAGTTCTTTTTAGTTTGCTATCAGCTTTGTCCATTGACATTGACTGAAGGTAAAAATGAGCCAGATTCTCAGGGACAGAATGTAATTGATGGTTTTATGAAATTGTACTGACTTATGCTATCCAAAGACCTGGCTGTTGCTCTTTGTTTTGATTTTTTAATAGTCCATAGGTGTACTCTGTGTCTGGCTGGATCCAATTACAAACTTTCAGGTACATAAACCACAAGGCTTTTGCTCCCTTTATGTTGCCAACGACACTTTTGGTGCTCAATCAATTACAAACATTCTAACATTAGTGGTTTAGCTGCAGAATACTGCAGAGTTTCAAACATCAGCTTCTGGAAGAGGTTTAATTAAATCATTTCAATCCATCCATCCATTCAGTCCTCAGACCTGAGATGCTATTTTCTGGGGAATAAAAAAGGCTGAATAGCTGATAGCAACACTATACATAGAAACATTCAATATCCATAGAATAATAGCCCTCCAAAAGAAACCCTTAAATTATGGCAGCAGAGAAGGTAAAATGCACAATTTTTGCATCTGACACTCAGTTTTATGTTTTATGAGAACTTCATGTAGTTGACCTTGAGCATTCATGTCCCTGTTCTCTTAAACACCTGGAAATTCAGAGCAGAAATCCAAGTTGGTCTCTTATCAGCTGATAACCCTCACCAAAGACCTAGGGCAGTTCTCATTGGCTACGTGGATTTGAGCACCAGCCTGAACAAAAATAGGCCATATATTGGTGAGAGCAGCTCATTTCATAAATTTCACAATTCCCTGGAAGTGAGAACCATGACTAAAAATAGCTCAGAGAAGCAGACCCTCTCTGAAAATGACCCCATCTGTTTTTAACTTGCATTTCCCATGAACTTGAGAAAGCTGTAAAGCTGACCTTCAAGTGTCTTTGAGGTGAGCTTGTAGCACAAGCTCTGCTAAAGCACATCACTGGGTTTCTATTGTGACACTCAGAGACAGCTTGTTCTCAACACATATTTTACAATTTTCTTTTGTTGTTGTCAAAACTGAGCAACTGAACCAGGTAAATTATATCCCAAAGATATTTAAAATACTTCTAGGAGAACCATTGCATCTCTGAAAGCAATAAGTAACAGAAAAAAGACTCCTTGCTTACCTTGCAGGACTTTTCCAGACCAGAGACTGGAGAGTGTATCAGGCCCCGCTGAACTCTCTCACTGCTGCAGCATTTGGACTTTGAGCTCCAGAGCTCATACACCCCTAAGTGCAGTGGGCAGTGTTCTGAGAGCCCCAAGACTTCCATTACTCTTCAAAAGTTACCTGTTACTACAGGGCCAAATGCTCTGCAATGTGAGGCACAGAGACCCCCAAAACCTTCCTTTTTCAGCCTGAGTGGTAACTAAGTCCCTGGTGGGTTAAATTCCTGGCCAGTTATTCCTTAACAAGAATTTGACCCATCTGTCCAAAGAACTCATTTAGGGCTCTGTATTGGTGTCTCTGTCTCTCCCCTTTCTTAGATGAAAAGTCAGGAAATCTCAGAGATCAAATATCCAATCCCTGCCCTCCCACCAGGATACAGAGTACAACAGGTAAATTAATAAAAGATAAGCCAAACAGAAATACCTCATACTTAGTAGATAAGGGAAAATGACTGCAATAGAGAGGATGGAAAATAAGGAAAGGAGAATATCACAACGTAACAATAAGATTTCTAGCATCAGCAATAAGAAAAGGTGCTGGACTTGTAGGTTGTCAGCAGTGTGTGTGCATCCAAATGTCTGTGGAAGTCAGTTTATATATCAAAATGTGAATGAGAATATAAGGGAGAGAAAAGACAGTGTTTGAAATGGTTAGAAAGATATAATACGTGTATTGACGTAGATTTGAAAACTGCAGAACATACCTCTGTCAGATAACACGATTGTTGGGGAAAGACTTGTAGAAGTATCACTTGAAAAGTGCTTGTAAAGGAAAAAAAATACAACAAAAGGTATGCAAAGTTACTTTGTGTTTCTGGAGTATCTTGGATAAACTCTCAGAAAAAGTACAATTGCAGGAAAAGTACATCATGTAACTTTTTATTTGGGTATTATCTGGACAGATTATACCTTTCATGTGCACACAGAGAAATCCTACATTTCAAATGATTTTTCAAATGAGCTGTTTGAAAAGGAATTTTGAAATATTGAGAAAGAAAAATGCTAGCATTCAACTTGGCAGAGATGAAATCTGAGGGATTTGAGGGATTTCCCTAATTCACACCAATGAAAAGGATCACCTGCTGAACCATGCTTAACTCATTTGATAAAGCAGAACTCCATAAATAAATGGCTCTGCAAAGCTGGGTTGACTTAAACTATTTAAACAAAAGAGATGAATCACTGATGATACGACCAGAAGTAACAGAGAAAGGAAACACAGAGATTACTTTCGAGAAAAAAGTCGTGGGGACACAGGCATTAGTCAGTCTGTCAGTCTCTCAAAAGAAGTAAAAGAATATTCAGTAAAAACTAGACTGTAAAATACAATAATAGTCTGAAAGTGAAATATAGCACTTCTGCATTGGCAAGGAGCAGAGCAGAGAAGCAATCTGTTTTCCAGCCCTGGTGCTGTCCTTCTTATGCTTTGCTTGCCAGTTTTCTTTAGCAAACCAATCACATTCAGCAGCTTACACACATCTTGCATGTCCTCTTCCATTGTACTAGAAATATGACAGGTTTTTATCTGTAAAAATTCATATTTTCTTTTGTTCTTCCAAGTCCTGTATTTTCATAGTGATCATCACAATAAAACTTAAGCCCTCCTAAAGTGAATTAGATCTATATCACATGAGCTTTTTAATATTTCCAAGTAAACGAAAATAAATCACCATGATATTTTCATAAATATCTGAGTCTCTTTTTCAGCCATCCCCAGCTTTTGAAGAAAAGTGAGAAACTTAGGAATAATTGATTTCTGGGATCCTTATGTAAATAAAAAAAACAAAACAAAGTTAAAATAAGTTATTTTTTTTTCTTAGCCAACAACAGCAAAACAACTATAAGTACTTTTCTCATCAACTAAAACGACTAATGGAGACTACACGAAAATGTTTCCATCTCATTTACTTGGAGCTTATTCTTCTTTTAATTTATTTAGGAAAATATAAAAACAAATGTCATTTGGAAATGTATGGACCTACCCTGGGTGCTCAATTAAATTTTTTCCTGCTCCCTACCTCTGCCTAGTCAAAGCAATGTGAATGCTAACTAAGCCCATTTTCCTATTTTATAATTCCACTTTTACAACATAGTGCAAATAACCCAAATTTTCCTCCAGGAAAGGAAGCACAGACTCCCACGTAAGACTTTTCCCAGTTTCTTATTCTGGCCCAAAGTCAGACTTCACCTCATGAGTCAGAAGTTCTTCACACATTGAATTGTTTTGCAGTTGCTTGAAAAGAGACAGTAAAAACCCGTCAGGACTGCAGAAGAAGCTCCAATGACAACAGCAAAAAAATTCCTTTCTTGAGCCCTCAGTCGGGAGAGTTGTGATTGATATTGCCTGGAGCTGCTGTGCTGCATTTTGGGAACTTCCAACTACTGCTGCATCTAAACTATTTACACAATAGAAACTTTGTATGTATAGAAGAAAGACTAGCAGCTGGCCCTTGTTTTGACCCATTCAGGAACCTGCTTGTCAGAGTCCCATGGGGTACAGACCTGGAGGGAAGATGGGTCCAAGTGATTTGGTTTGTGCTGCCATTCAAAGGGACCTCAAAGTGCTGAAGAAACATGCCAAAAGAAATCTCATGACATTTAATAAAGAGAAATAAAAAATCCCCTACCTGGGGAACAATAACCCTGTGCACCAGAGCGGGCTGGAGACCAGGCAGCTGGAAAAGCTCTGCAGAAAAGGATCTGAGTGGGGGAATTGGTGGGCACCAAGTTGACCATGAGCCAGCAATGCATCCTCACCCTTCCAGCCTCAGCAATGCTGTAATTTTTTATGTTGACAAGTTTTCACATCCTCATGACACATTTCATGTCACATTTTCCTCAGACTATAGCAAAAATTGATCAAGTGCCACTCCTGCCAGCTGGCTGAGGCAATAGCCTAGGCACCAGAGGGGACCTTCACCAATCCTCTTTTACCTGCTTGTAACTTGAACTTGAATCTGTGATGCTTCCACACTGGTTACCCTGAAATGCAGGGTAAGCACCACGAGCATACGAATTAGAACATTTGTAAGTACAATAAGCTTGGCAGAGAAGTTATAATGATGTGGACTGATCAAAAGATGACTTTCATTGTGCAGCTGAGACTACTGCAATTCAAGAGACATTAAAAGTCTTCAAAGTAGTGGCTGTGCAGCTTGACAGATGGGCTTCTTCAAAGATTCATTATTAATCTAACAGAAACTACAAATACCAGAGTGTGAACTGAGCAACCAAAACACACACACACCTGCTGGTTTAAATCCATCAGGAATATGGTCAGATCTCTGCAGCAAGGGCAATGGGGAAAAAAAGCCAAACTCTCTGTTGGCTAAAGAAAGCAACATCAAGCACCTTGTCTTGATAGGTGAGACACGACAGTTGTTTTCACCATATAAATGATTAGAGCAAATGGGATGTAATTGAATTTCATGACATTTTTAGAAAAAGAAAAGCACGAATGAAAACACATTTTCATACAGAGGCTGTCATTCTGGGGAACAAGGAATCTTTGAAACCTGTGATTATCCTACAGGAGAAAAATTTTAGACACTTTTCAGTACTGTTCTTCATCCTCCCTTCCCTGCACAACTCATGTCTCTGCCTCTGGTGCTCAGATTACCCTTAGAAAATGGCTGGTTGTTTAAGGTCTGAAAAATGCAAAGCAGCTAAGGGAAACATACAAAAAGATTGTGTAACAACATAGCATTTCCAGATATACCAAGGGTAGATAGATGCCAGTTGAAAGGAAACATGAATTTAACAGGCTTTTTCAAAATCACCTCCTGCTTTGGGTTTAGAAGAGCCCATCCTAACAGCCATGCTGCTGTGGTTGCACAGCTGCCAGTACTCTCACCACCTGAGTTAGCACTAGCTGCTGCCTTTGCACGTGTTGGAATCTCACCATCAATTGTCATTAACCCCGGAAATAAACCCTTATACTCAAGAGAGACAAAAAGTAAAAGCCATGTAGAATATTTGTATTGGACCTTCCCATGAATGGACATGGAGGTTTTTGCCTAAGAACAAGCTTGGGGCTGATAGATGGGACTGCTCCAAAAGCAGAGGACAGCGATGTTAACTCCCTGCTGGGCTCTTTACCACTTCCCTGGACAACAAAATGAAGGTCTGTTCCTCATCCTGGAGGAGACTGTCCCTTTGGCAGAGACAGTTGCTGAAGGAGAAAGACTGTTTTCAAGATCATGTTAATTCGTGTCCCTTGCAGTCTGTGGTTACTTCCACAGAAGATGTGGCCCTTGTTGCTCAGTTGCCCACATGTGGTTACATGCAGCAATAATGTCCATCATGGGCAGCAAACAGAGGGGGAAATCACTTTCACTTCTGCTCAGCTCTCACCCCACATGTCTGTTTTCAACTGCTGCAGCATATCATTTCTTTTAGTAGAGTCCTTCTGTGCAGTGATCTGCTGCATTTCATCCCTTGGTAGCATGTTGGAGCTTATACTCAAATATTTTAGGCAAGGCCTGGTTGGCTTCACTTTATTTCCTCCTCACCACTTTTCACCTGTTGCAGTTCCTCCTTTCCTTCCTAAGGCCTTGCTACATCGTTGAGTGTTAAGCCTCACTCTCCTTTGAAGCCAAAAGGGAGTTTGCCTAGAAAATGGTGGCTTTTCTTGCTCAGCACAGGTCACATCTCACTCCTAAAAAAAAAATCTGCAAAATGTGTGTTTCTGTCTCACTCTCAGAGTTGTGTGCTGTGCCAAGGGGTCCAGCAGCAGTGCCTTGTCTATACAGCACAGCAGCTCTGAGAGTCCCGTGGTGAGACGGGGTTTCCTTGTGTTTGCAGTGCACAGAATGGATGTCCCAGCTTTGCACCACCTACATTTTAGACCTCAGGAGACACAGGCTGTGGGTTATGAAGATGCAGGCACAGCTTCTCTATGTGTTTAAGGTTAATTGCACAACTGGAATCTGGAGGAGCCTGGGATTACACAGATTTTCGGAGTCTGGGCACAGAAAATTTTAACTTCGACAACAGAGGGGTCCTGCACACAAACACAGCTCATGCTCTAACTCAGCTGAAGATACCAGCCTGGTGTTGTGCTGAAAAGATTCCCCCTTGCTGAAAGGCCAAATCCTCCTGGATAACTACAGCATTTCTAATCTGAGCTGCCTGGCATCCAGATGGTTCAACAAGCTTACTCCTCAATGGCTGTGAAATGCCACAGAGGCATCCTTTGTCACCTGGGACAAGCAGCCCCTTGGCTTTGACTGTCCAGCTGTATTATAAAAATAAATTGTCCTCTTCTGTGAGGTCTCGTAAGGATTGCCACATTGAAAATTTTTATGTACTCAATTAATATGGAAATATAAATATGGCTAATGAAAAATTCATATTTATTAATATTAGTAAAATTGCATTTAAATGCTGTCAAAGCTGACTGAGGTGCAACCATTGAAAAGTCACAGAATCATAGAATATTCTGAATTGGGAGTGACCCACAAGGATCATCAGGTCCTACTCTTAGTAACTGGCCTGTACAGCGATCAAACCAATGGCACTGGCGTTATTAGCACTGTGTTCAAATCAACTGAGCTAATCCCAGGGTCATTTAGGGGTTTGTGTTTGATTTTGTAGCTGGCTGAGAATCAGTTGTCTCTAAACCCTGAGGTGTGGAAGCCCAGCCATGGTAGGAGCTCTGTGACTTTGCCCTCCCGTCTCTGGTGTGACTCTTCACATTCACATAACTCAGGGTGTGCTGCTGCACGGGCTTTGGCATGAATTCTAGAGGAAAACAGAGGCTGCCATTTGACAGGGAAGAAAAGCATGGAAAATTTTTGTATAAAATATATTTCCACCAAGACATGTGACATCCCAGTCTCCATCCCAATGAGGCACTTTTTCTGGCAGACGCCACCATTCTGCTCCCTTGCAGGGAGGAAGTTTGCAATAAATAAACATTAGTCAGAATTTTTTAGCTAGGGTTTTAATTAATTTTTCTTTGAAACAGCTTTGTCACAGTTCCCTATGCTCATGCAGGGTTAAAATTACCACGAGTGGGGGGAAAAAAGAAAAGAAGTTTCGTGCAAACAGTGTAGGCGGGGAGAGCAAATGAAATTGGCTGTTTGAACTCAAAGCAACTCATTCACTTTGGAGAAGAACAAAATTAAAGGCACGTGAAAAAAAAGGCCAGAAATTCCTGAAGAATGCTGTATACATATATCCTCCAAAGTCTCCTCCAGCACATGGTTGTATTTGGAAGGCGAACACACATTGTTTCATTGGAGAGAAGAGGCAACATGAAAAATGAATTAATTAGCAATAAACTGAAGTTAAAAATTGTTTTTACAGAAAAATAAAGATATATCCCTTTGCTTCACATAAAAATAGACCTATGAACCTGAAGAGATCTGATCTTCTATCTAAACTGCTTGAGCTCTGGTACGTCAAGAGCCACCACAGTGACTCATTTCAGGCAGCGTTATTTTAGCATTGCACTATTCTAAAATATAGTCTTTCTTTGACTATTGGATTCTCCAAACAAGGTATACACTGTCTGGTGAACGACGCAGACATAATTTGTAAGACAAGCTGAATTAAATGCTTCTTCTTCTGTCTTTTAGCTTTTCTATTTAATAGAACAGTTGTGATTTTTTCTTAAGGTGTTCAATATACTCTGACAAGAGCATTCTCAGACAAGAAGTTTGGGAAAACCTTCCTTCAGGAGGATGTATATATCAGTAAGGTTCCCTGTTAATTTTTGATTGAGAAGTGGCGAAGTTTTGTTGACAAGAAAAAGAGCCCTCAGTGGCTCCTGGAAATGTGAAAGTACATCCCAAGCATAACAATAATCTTTAGAGGTCACGTTCAGTCAGCAATACTTGCCTGAACCCAATGCATGCCATCACTGAACAGGGTAGAGGGGCCACTTTATTTTCAGAGTCCCTGGAGAACCTATAAAATCTCCTCTGAAGTTCATTATTCCTCAGGCTCCATGTGCTTCACAATATCCAGCAATCGTGTATCCTATAAATCAGTAAGTCTCAATGTGATTTGAAAAGCCCTGGGTGGAGTTTTTAAGAGAGCTGGCTGTGGTTTTTTGGCTCTCATCCCTGCTTCCAGATGGCAACACACATTTAAAGACATTATATACATTTCCACCCAAAACCATAAACAAATAAACATGACCTGTGCTAAAATCTATTACAAAATCAAGGACCAGAAGTTAACAAATGTGAAAAAGCAGGGTCATCATACAGTCTCACCTCCAACCTCATGGCAGCACATTCTTCATAAAGGAGTTCCAGCTCCTTCCCGCCTCCCCAGCCTGAGAGCAACACCCTTCTTTGGCAGATACCCAAATCCATCTCTGTGCTAGTTTTGCTCATAGTTTTGCTTCACTTGCACAAAGCCAGCCCAGGTCAGCTCTAATAATCAGATGCTCAAGGGACCTCTTTCCACTAAACTGATACCACTCATGGCCGTCTTTACCTGGAGCAGTTCCCTGCCAGTCTGATATTACTTATGTATTAAAGACTCATCCCAATTCTGTACTCTTGCAGCCATACTCAGAGCAGCCTTAGGCCAGATATGGACAGACTGAGTGCACATATTTGCAGAACCAGTTTCTCTAATAATACTTCACTTTTGAAAATCTGGGCTAATCTGCAGCATGCACGTACAAACTTTTGCTTCCAGGAATCCTTATACAGAAACATCCTCCCATTTTATATGGTTTAGCTTTTGTTTATGATGCTGAACACAAATTTCCATAATGGCATTGATATATCACTGTCTACAAGTCATTACCATGACTGAGTTATTTATGTCCCTAAATGTTTACGTATTCCATTTCAACCACAAACTATTTATCAAACAAAGGCAATCACTGTGAAACAAACTCAGCCTTTTGCTTGTGAAGAATGATCCAAATATAAGCACTCTCTTCCTTCTGACTACACATTAATCTTCTATGAAATAAAAAGTCTGTCCCTTCTTCAAAGCCAGGAGCAGCAAAATGATTTCAGGCTGAATTTTTGAAGTACTCTGTAGAAAATTGCTCTTTTGAGAAATTCTGGTCAACATATTTAGTTCCATATGCATATTGCATAGCATAATAGATTGGTACTAAATGTACATAACAGCAGCATGAGAAAAATAGTATTAAAAGAGCAGTAGTCATTTATTTGATAACAATTTGTCTTCAAAGAGTCCTGTAAATCAGTTATTACCTTAAATGCAAAACTTATCCTATTCCTGTTTTACTGGACAAGTTGACTTTTTTTTTATTTTTCAAAGGGATGGAATGTTCATCAAGAGCTTTGCAAAGGACCTGAGAATAAGACTGAATTCCCTGGAGTGGGGCCCAGCTTTTGTTCTGGCTGAATAGTCTGCAGTCATCCTGCAGATCCTAAGCCAAACTGGACCCTCCAGGCTGATTTTGCTACTAATAATTTCAGTATGGTTTACTTGGACCATCCCTTCCAGGCTGTCCATCATTTGACCCATTGTATACAAATCTGCTCTCTGCAGAGGGACTCCAGAAAACAGATCTCCCAAGTCCATCCCCCTGTGCTAAGGCAAGATCGTCTGTATCTAAATTATTTCCCACAGGCTTTTATCCCCACAGTTCTTAAAAAATCTCAGTAAGAGAAGCCTCATCAACCGTACCACCAGTAACAACACACTTCTCTGATTGTTAACAGCAGTGTTAAACACTGCATTTATACCAGGTGCTGAAGTAATTTTTATAGAAGCTAAGCATTTGATACTCCAAACCACTTAAAATTTAAATGGGGCACACTATTTTAGACTTAGTTCAAAAAGCGATCTTTGCACGTGAATGTTTCCTTAACGAGTGCTGGGGTTTCAGCATATTTTTCTAGTAACTAAGTTTGATTGGTCCTGCTCCTAAAACTAACACTTATCCCTTCATGAAAATAAGGCAAGGTACCTGTCGCTGTAGCACAAATATGTCCACAATAATTGAGGACATAAAACATCCATACAGTCCTGTACTATAAAGTTCATGGTCAGATTAATCTCTGAGCTGTTGTTTATCCACTCTTTTACTGATTTGCATATGAGCAACATACACAGTTCTGCATTTTATTGTCATCATCTGTTTACTGGCAACTAGGAAACATGAAAGCACTAAATTCAATGAATAAATTATTTGCTGTCAGGAGTCCACCAAGCACTCATTTTTTGTTAAAACTAGAATACCATTGGTTAGCTTCAAAGGAATTGTTTTTGTCTAATTTTTTCTTTCTTCTGAATACATCAAATTTCTAGAAAAATCAGCCGAAGGAAACAAAAAAAAGTTGCCCTGTGGTGTCTTGGTTAAAACAACGTGTCAGCCTAAATGTAGACATTTCTGGCAATGTTCCTTTGCCAGGTCCTGCCCTGGGCCAGCCACTCCAGCTCACAGCAGACTCCTGCTGCAGACCCCTGCTAAATTCCCCAGCAGACCCAGGCTGGGGCTCTGGTAAGGCTTCTCGCTGACATTCATGCAAGAGAAAATCAAAAATAAGGCAGCTTTTGCTGCAACAACTCCCACCAGTCCCTGGAGAGCTGCAGAAGTACAAAGCAGCAGCTCAAATGAAAACAACAAGTCAACGGGTTCTGGAATCCCTGAGCTGCTTGCCCGGTAAACAAAGGATGGTGTGTGTTTGTGGTGGGAAGGCACGGGGTGGGACACGGAGCTGGAGGAAGCGCTGCCTCCGATGACACACGAGCATCAGTGCAGCGTTACAGGCAGCGTTTGTCTCAGCTCTGTACGAGCCTGTCATGCTCTGCAGACACAAGCCCTGAGCAATACATTGTGACTTCCACTGCCCCAAGAAGAAGGTAACAAGTTAGAATTTTTGTCCAAGATGTCCTTGGAAAGGCGAGAACCCAGCAGGCAGCGGTGAATGAATACGAATGGGACATGACTCAACAAGAAATGAAAGCTTTTCCAATGCCCAGCTGCAACACTAATGTCTCCACCAGATCCAGAAAACCACATCACCACCGAAGCATCTTAGGGCTCAGCTACTTAAGCGAAGCTGTGCTAGCTAGTTTTTAAGACACAGCCACAGAGTCATAGTCAAGTGTGGTTTTAATTGCAATACAAATCTATTAGTGGGTCCTTTAATTGCTATTCATCTCCTGTGCACAGGGAGCTGAGCTAATCCAAATCATTTCAGGGCTTTTTAGCTAGACTGTCTTTGCACAGAAGTAGGTGAGTAAAAAATACATGACCTATCCATGTGGCTCAGCCTTCAGACTGTTACCTCCAGAATGTATAAGATAAGGACAATTTTCCTTAAACTGTTCACACTTCTTCTGTAAGAGGACCTGGATTAGCAGATGGATCGGAAACATCTAAACATTTGAAAAATTAGGTTATATGAATGCTGCTTTTTAATTATTTTTGCCTAAATTTGGCTGGAAAAGGAAGATTTGGGAAGCTATCCAGGCAACAGACCAGGAGAGAAAATCTGGAACTGAACCATGGAATACAGATATGTGTTGTGCCATCCTTATTAGCAACGTGCCAAATCCAAAGGTCTTCATCAGACTTCTTGGCTCTGAGGGATTAATTAACAGTTGCTGCTAAAGAAGAGCTGTATAATAGTACGTGTCCCGTTTCTCTTGTAATATGAGCTTATTTCAGTGATTCCTACTTTTCAGGGACTAAAAAACCACACATTCTTGCTGAAGCTCACAAAGCAATTTTGTTTGTTCTGGTAAAACAGCAAGGATGAAGCAGGCTTATCTGTAAACAATTTCTTTTTCTTTTATCAGTTCCACATTTTCCACAGATTGCTTGTCACAATATCAGAAAGGCACCACTTGAAAAAAAAAAGAGGAGCCTGACTCTGGTATTGGACTGCTGAGATAGCACTGCAAAATTGGGTTCAGTGGAAAATAAAAGCAAGATAATGCATCAGTAGTTCAGCTTGCCAGGGGTGCAGCTAACATTATTTTGTGGTCCTAAAATACCTCACACTTTAGATTCCTTACAATTGAAAACAACTACCACAAAGCCAACCAGAGTGTAATATTAGAAAAAAAGAGCATGCTAGTGGTGCATCCCAGAGGCTGTGAACAGGGACTCTGATTATTCCTTGCTCCTTAATTCATCAGCTGCTAAAGCCCAAACTGTCAGTGTAGTTCTCTAAAGCATGTATTTGACCACACGTGTGTGAGCGAAACGCTTTTAAAAATTTGTCATAGCAGAAACGCTAATTCAGCCCCTGCTCAGCTCTTCTGCTGATGCACTCAGTGCAAACAAAGGGCCCTGCATGGCATGAACAGAGAGAGCTGGGCTGCCTGGGATGCCCAGACTTCCTGCCCCACACAGGCACTGGCTCGGATGGCAGAAGTAGGGCAGGGGTGCCCTAAATGCAGATAATGAGCCGGGCTGGTGAAGCCAACACGTGCTGCTTGCAGTGCCAGACAGAGCTGGTTTCCCTGACTCCTCGTCTACCCATCAAACATGCACTTCACCAGGATTTGAAAAATATGGTTTAGTTGTGCACTATCCTGGCAGTCACAACCCATTATCTCTGTTGTGAAGGTAACAGGAGACCCCTGCTATAGGAAAGGTTGGTCAAGAAGCAGAGGAAGTTTCCTGGCTTTATTAATTAGAAGTGGTAAATTACAGGTGACTCAAACTATGACTCTACTTATGTTTAATGGAAATGCATTTAAATATGCATTTTACATTGTCAATATAACTATCAAAGTTGTTCAAGAGTATCATGAAATATTTTGCAAACATTAATGGGACAGCATCTTCCTTTTAGTGCAATTTTTATCATGTGGCTTTTTCCAGGCAACATCAAGAACATTTGCAATCAAAACAGGAAATAAACCTTTTTTTTTTTTAATCTTATAAACACATCTGAAATTTACTTCTCACCTCTTGCTGTATGTTGAGGTAACAAATATCACCTCTTATAGCTTTCTAAAAAAAATGAGGAAAAATTTTACTTAAATAATGATCTAAATTTTGTAATTCAAAGTAATTCATGTTGACACTTTAATGTAATTATGATGAAAGCATAAATAAAAGCTCACCTCTTGAAAGCTAATTTAATAATTTGAAGCAATTATTTCAGTTTACATATGTATGGAATTAATTTTCTTACACAAAATTAAAAAATAATTTTAAAGCATGAAATTAAAAAGTAGAATATGCTTAAACTATGTTATATAGTTACATTATACATCGATATAATACTATATTATATAGTGTATTTGTATTATAAAATGCTGAGGTATTGATGTTTAAAAACTTGAAAACTGAAGCAAGTATGTTCCCATCCTCATAAATTCAAGCTGAATTTAGGTTTCAGCATGGTTCAATGTGTTGAAAAGCAATAAATCAGCCCTAGAAAAATAGGTGAACATCTTAAAAGAAGAGACCATATGAACATGCTCCTTGCTCTTCAGATTCCTTTCTGACTTAAATTTTGATGGTGTGCACTGCTCTCAGTCCACCTGAGTGGATGACAGAGACTGCAGTTTAACCCTTATGGCCTCTTCCCAAGGCAGGAGCAGAACAACCCCTGCAAAGGGAGATGATGCCCTGCTGTGGAGTCTCCAGTGCTGGTGGCTGACAAGCAGCTCTGAGTGGGGCAGGAGCACCCAGGAGCTAAAAGAAATAAGATGGAAGGAGGGGAGGATTCTGGCTGGAAGCCTGCCCAGAGCTTGTTTAGAGATGCTGGGAAAAAAAAAGAAAATCTTTTCAATCATTCCCAGAGACATATTGGTACAAAAATCTTTGTACTATTAAATTGGAACATGTACTACACATTTTCAAATTTCACTATGCTTAAATTTTAGCATTTGGTACTAAATCTGTGTTTTCTCTCCCTCTCTTCTTTCCAGCTATCTGTACATTACAGATACCTGTGAAGTTTTGTTTCAGCTGAAGGATGTGGTTACATGCTGCCCTGGCTGGAGCTCAGCTGGGTGAAAAGGTTACGTCCCCCAGTTCAGCAACATCTTCTCACCACCACCTCCCTGGAAAAAGTGGCACACTCAAATCGCTCGCTGGGAACTGCTCAGCTCACAGCTCCCTAACCTCATTCAGTCAAACCCATCAGGTTCAGTTAAACCAAAATCAAAAGCACTCACCCAGGCCAGGGAGTTGTCAATCCCAACCCCTTCCACTGTTCTCACCCCACGTTCCTACCAGAGATCACCAGCTCCTCAGAGCTCTCACTTTAACTGATGGGTTTGGGGTTTTTTAAATACCAATAATTGCAGAGGAGTTTTTTTAAGGTGGTACAGGGAAAGAAAGAAACCAGCCCAAAACAGAAATGAGGGGAGAAGGATGGCTTCTGAGCAAGGATTGGAACAAGCATCCTTGTAGACAAAGATAGGTGGCAGCTGGAGTCCTTCAGCCAAACCTGCCACTGCTTCAGCAGAGTTGCAGTTCCTCTTCTAGCCCAGATTGCTCTCTGGGAGCCTTGCTGTCAGTTGGTGTTTGGGGTAATGGGCTTTTCCACATCTTGAATTGGCCTCCTCAAGAAATTTGAAAGGTTTTATAGACTGTTCAGATTTCAAGAACACTAGTAATACATTCTTTCCATATAATGGTGGGGTTTTTTTCTCTTCACACATAAAAAGGGATTTTAAGCCTCATACTGAAGATGCAATAACTATTTATAAGACAGCATGGTCAGAACTGTAACAGCTATTTCTGTCTATAAGGTAACTGGCATGTTGAGATGGTAAAGAAGGAAAGGACTACAGTTATTATGCAAACCCAGAGAAAAGGGATTCGGGGAAGGAAATTAATTATTTCCCTGAAATTCAAGGACAAGATAAGATATTTCTAACTCTTTAAAAGTGAAAGCTATTTAGGAAGAGTTATGACTTTGTACTCTTCCCTGGTTTTGCGGTCCCTGTCAATAGTAATATTTTATTCAGTAAAATGCATTTTTCAATTTGCATTTTGTGTATTTGCAGACTGATCTGATGTTACATTCCCATTTAAAAAAAAACCAACACAACCTAAGGCAGTGTCCAACAGCTGTCCTCCCACTACTACCCAACAAATCGTTTTCAGCCTGGGTTATTTTGTGTGTATCTCACAGATTCATTTTTACAACTTCCACTTCTCTCCGTAACTCCTCAGTATGGTCAGGCTAAGCAGTATTTATTTAGCTGCTAGCCTCAGAGAAGAGGAATCAGACGTAAATCTTTACTGTAGGTTTCTTTGCAATTTAACCCAAAATACTAATGGGGCGTGCTTTTCTAATTAAGGCATGAATTTTACCAGACAAACGTGATTCTCTGATCTACACTGTAAAATATTTATGAAAAATAGCAAATGCTTAGCTGTGTGATCCATGTTCTGTGCTTGACAGCCAAAAGGGAATGGCTCTCATACTTGCTATTCCATTACTGAGCTATTTGTTACTGCTAACTTTTGTAGTGCTTTTTACTTCTGCTGGAACCACGATATGGCAGAGCAAAGAAACAAGAGATGCTGCCAACACTGAGCGAGCAGGCAGAACACATTCCACTGAAAAAAAAAAAAGATCCTGAAAAATATAGTTAAAGCAAGACATATTTCCAAAGCTGGATCTGCACAGAAGAAATACATGGAGATATTTCTGAGTCTCTGAATAGCTATCCTGGAATAACCTCTCGTGCAGACACCATGGCTTCCTCTACACCGTGTAGGAAAAGCAGGCATGCAGTCAGATTCACAAGCTGTCACAAGCACACAAACCTCAGTCTGCTCTCAATTTTTAAAATATGTCTTGATGTACCAAGACAGTTTCCAGCTAGTTTAAAACTCCATTATCCTTCATCCATAATTCCAGTGTTAAATGCTTACCATCAAATTGATTCACCTACTCTCCCGTGTACCTCTCCCAGCTGTATTAAGGTCCCAATTCCACTCCATGATGTTTTCCAGATTTTGATTATGTCTTTTCAGTTTCTTTGTTATCCCGCAGGTGACAATGGTTTTATTCTTGCCTAACTATTATTCCAGACAGAACCTAAAAAGCAGCCGGGTTCAGGCTTACAAAGTCAACACAGCTATTTGGGGATGCACTGCAGGCAGTCACCAGCTTCAAGTCACTCCCAGAGCAGCTATCTCAGTACAGTAGAGATGGTATGTAACATACCTTTATTTTTCCAATTTATCCCAATGAGAAGGACCCCACTACCTTTGCATATTAAGAAATTGCAAATATATATACAACACAGACTGCAGAGACTATGATCTCATAATGTAAAGAAACATCATAGGAAGTCCAAAATCAAAATGACTTTTGTGGAAATTTATAAAGATTGCAGAGACTGGTTGTTATACAATTTACTAACACTTTGTACAAAACTGAGTTAAAATGTGGGATAAAGTGAGATGGTCATCAAGGGTTCCGGCAAAGGAGCAGCATCTTAGAGCATTGTTTCTTTTTGTTTAACTAGGTCACTCAAAGCAGTTCTTGTGAATAAGCTGGAGGACGTCTCCCTTCTTCTGAGCCAATGAAGCCGTTAGGAGCCAGCAATTTGGGCAGGACTCTGTAGTTTTGCTGAAAATATTTTCTGACGCCTGAAGATACATGAGCTTGAAAGAGGCAGGCAGGTTTGCAAAGTTTCTGTGGGTAGGTACCACCAAGAAACCCCCTCAGTACTGGGTTTCTAGAACCTGTGGCTGCAGGAAATGAAAGCAACTAGTGCTGCAAAAGGTTTCTGTTGTGGTACTGTTTCTTTTGACATGGCTGTGATTTTGCATCAACTTTTCAACAGTGTCTGTGTTTCTCCCTAGTGTGGTCCAAAGATATACTTTGATCTACCAGTAAATTTAACCCAAGCGGGTTCAAGTATATGGTTTATTTTCCATTATGGGGGAAAAAAAATCAAATTTTCTTCAGAAAGTAGAAAATTCTAGGAAAAACAAGAAAAGAAAATGTGTAACAAACTTTTCATGTGGCTCTGTTATGAAGTGGCTGTGGATCAGCCTTGGATCTCAGTGCAGCATCAAAACCTGCACTGGCATTTAGAGATCCCACAAATACAGCCCTTCTTATCGATGGTTTGGTCTTACTCCAGGCAGCAGAAAGCATTCTGGAGATTTCCTTCCCCTGAATCAGTAAAGACCATCTCAGAGTCACTAAGAAGAGCAGCTAGAAAATTGCTACAAGAGCTGAAAGTGTAATAAATCACACAGCTAAGCCAGGGGGAAAATGTTTGCTTCCTTTTGCAAGACGTGACAAACGGGAAAACATGATACTCTCAGAAAAGTAGGCTTTGTCCATTCCCACTTTGGCACTCATAGACCTTTTCTGCTGAAAAGATGTGTCTCTGCTGCATAAACAGGGATTTTTAAGCTTCTGAAACAAATTGGTCCTGCAGCCCTCACTGCTCATTGTATTAATAAAAGAAGAATAATTCCCAAGAAAAGTACAAGCTAAATCTTTAAAAAGGAGAAGAAAATGTCCCCTTTGTTGTAGGAAAATGTCAGCCTGATGTGCGACTGAAAAAGTCAAGGCTAACAACGCTTATTGCCAAGCCACAAAAAAATGACTGAAATTGTGTTTTCTAGTTAGTGTCTCCACAGAGGTTTACTTCAGTTTTATAATAGATGAAAAATTAACACAAAAGCTATAATTCCCCAATGCTAAATAAAACATTTCATTGGTAAGTCTAATGCATTAGGGTTATGTTTAATGTAAATAAATGTATCAAAATTTGGCTGTTGCCAATAGCAGCAACATAAGAAGGGAACGCTCACACTCCCTGTCACTTTACCAAGTCTCTTTGCTGCTGCACTAGAATTACTGCTAATTAACAGAGGCATGACTGAGAAGAAAATTAGGCCTCATCTCTAATGGGGATCTAAACATATTGCTGGTGCTTAACATACAAGTGTAGTTAAGTAAAGTTAATTTTCTTCCTCTATACAACCACTCTTACTAAATACATCCTTCTAAATGTCAGGCTCCCTGATGAAGTAAACACAGTGTGAGTCATAAGCTTCTTTAAATGCAATCCCACCATACCAAAAAAACTGGAAATGACTTTTAATTTTCTCTTTAATGACAGTGAAGAGTGCATATCTGTGAGACGACCAAGTCTGACACCTGAGGCAGAAATACAGAGGCAGTTTCTTATTGTCCGCAAATCATCCTCCATTCAGTACTTCTTATTCTACTATCTTGCCTTATTTTTTTTCTTCTCAGAATTCAATAAATCATATCATGAGATTTAATCATAGCTTTCTGTATGAGTTATGAAACAATCATTGTCTGCTACATTATTTCACCTTGATAACTTTGTTGCATAGTGGAACTCCAGACAATGTCCTTTGCTTCAAACAGCTAATTCTTTATTAAGAGAGAAACAACAGCAGCAGCCCATAATAATCCCTTTCATTACACTCCAACACCCCAGAAAGTCCTTGGTGTTTTTTGTATTGTGAGACTCGGATACAGAAGACAGAGATCTCTCATGAGACTGCGAAGAAAAGAAAAAAAAGGTGGGGGGAGACAAAAAGAGAAAACGTTTATTATTGAAGTTTAAACCTGAAATTTGGTATCATAGACTAGAAAAATTATTCCCTTTCAGAGATCGATTTCTACAGCTGATCCGAAGTACAGTGGACTTCATATCTGAACAGGAAAACCAGATTAGCCCAGTGCTGCTTCCTCACCTTTGCCTTCCACAAGGACAAAGAGTGTTCTCAGAGCTTGCACCTCTCCCTGGCTGGGGTCTCACCACCTCTGAAACAGCCCAGGCTCCTCAAAGCAAGGTTGATGGAGTGAAGATGGTTGAGTTCAAGCTACAAGCATGTCAACTGAAGAGAATAAACCAGTGGAGAAGTCAGCTCTAGTGCTTCCTGGGTCCTTGTATGTGCAGTCCCAGTGATGGACAGTGCAATGACCCAAGCAGCTGCAAAACTCTGGAATTATATTTGGCATGGGATGTCTATGTATCATGCTGGACAAATACACTAACTGGAAAAGACAAGGCATTACTCAGTGCATCTAGCAGAAATGTTGCCTAAAGAAAGAAAGGAAAAACAAGAACAGACCACTAAAATTTATTTACATACACTCTCCTAAAATTCATCCCAACTTTCAAGCCATTTAGAACTTTGCTAATGTCTTATCTGTATCTCCAGCTTTGCTTCTGGGGTTTTTTGGCTCCTTTCTGTTTCTTTATGTTGCTGTTGTTCCTTTAACTGTTTGGTTTATGCTGGATCATTCTGCTTTTATCATTGCTGTTGCCTTTTTTTTCCTTTCTGTAGGTTTTCCAATATTCTGTGTATTTCTGACTAGTTGCCAGTGAATAACTCTATTCTTTGCAAGTCAGGTTCTTTATAACATAAGAATCTTCTGAAAAATAGCTGTGCTTGTTTCTCCAGTTACACCTGGGAAGCTCAAACTATACACAGTTCTGTTCTAGAGTACAAGATAGGAAGACTGAAACATCAAAAGATTATTTAAGGAATCACCAAAATTAGTTGGTTTATGGAAACAGTTTTCAGTTATGTATGGACAAGAAAACTACATGGATTACTCTCTTTCTCCATTTGTATCTCAAATGAAACACAACATATACTTTTGGACTCCATCACTATCTTAAAATTATTTTCTGCTACTGTAACTCCACTACCTTTAACTAAGGTAGCACTGATTCATCCTGCATGGGATAGAGGAATGAGGATGAAATGTTCTCTAGCTTTAGCAGAAGACATTGCCATTGATCCCATTTTGTGGGGACATCAGAAGACAGCTGTGGTTACCCCTTGCTTGCCATCATGGAGTTAAAATACTTCAACATTTGCTAATAAAAGACATAACTTACACAGATGCTCTTTAAAAAAATCTGTTTACTAAAGAGACTTGAGAGCTTTGACTGTACCAACTGAACAACCTCGAAAGGATCAGCTGCCTGCTCATTTCACAGCTACCATGACACATATGGGGACTGAAATAAAAAGTGACCATGACGTACAGCAACATGAAGTTCCAGAACTAAAATAAGGACTTGTGGAGTGCTTATGTTTCAAAATGAAATTTTTGTCAATCTTGCTAAAGAAATGCATATTTGCAAACTATGGCCACACCATCTTTACATTCAATTTGCTAGAACAGCATTTTATCTGTGTATACTTTAATTTTGGAAACAGATGGGGCTTCTGGTATGCTGAAAATGGAGCTGGTAGTTCAACTGTTGTCAGTAGAGCTGGGTGCCAGCTCCACTGCTCTGTTTTGGGACTGCTTCTCTCCAAATTCGGCTCCCAAGCAATTCCAGGCTCCCTCAGTGACAGCACAGACGGAACTCTGAATGCAGAAATTCAAGGGGAACTGTGTTCTCCTGGGACAGCCTGTCCATTTTAACTACTATTGAATGACAGTTGCTTGTTAGCGGAAATAACCAACAGGAGGTATTTGAAATAACTTTTTTTTGAGAGGAAAACAAACAAATTAATGGACAGTGAGAGTGACAAGATTGAAAGCTCATCTATTTAGGAGCAGTAAAGAAAGTCAGTCTAAATTAGTGAAGGCTCTCAACACACAGGTGAGATACAAGGGCTGAGATGCTGTGAATTTAGAGCTGAACTTTAACAACTCTTGCAGGTGTGTTTGTTCATCTTTCTGCCGCCCAGAAAATGGAAGATAATTTACCCCTTTTACCCACTGTTTATCTCTTAAGGTGTGCACACAGACAGCTATCTCTGGTTAGTACTGCTTTTTAAATTCCACCTTACCCAGCAGTAACTCCTGCATCTGTCCACGTGCTGGATACAGCGCACACCTCCAGCAGGAATGTGATAACACATTAAACTCCTGTGGCAGGAGCCCTGCATTTTAATTGGGATTAAAATCTTATTTCAATTTAGCATAATTAACATTCCTGGTAAACTGACCAAAGGCCACTTTAATTTTGAATCTAGGTGTTCACAGAAGGACTGAATGCTTTTTAATTAAATCAGTATTAAGCGCCAGTGGAGGCTGGGGGTCTGCTGCTGACAAGCCCTCAGGAATCATCACATGCAAGTACTCAGAAGAAAAAGCAAGCTGCATGTGCTAGCTTTACTCCCTCATGTTATCTGCTAAATTATGATGTCCTATTAAAATATTTCATGTTGTTTGACAGTTAACAAAGTTATGTAAGAACCTGATTTGCGAGACACCCTCATAACTGATTTCTGCTTAAGTATTTAATTAAGAGTAAACCAGCCATGAAGCCCTGGACTTCAGGATAAATAAAGGTTAAAGAAAGAAAAGTAAATATCAAATGAAAATTAAATGCAATAAAGGGGGCTTTTATTCATTGTGGTATTTTCCCAGGTTAAGCTTTTGTGAATTTCGTAAATGGCATCATCTGTTAACTACTTAAGCCAGATAGCAACCTCTACAAAATACCCCAATTTTACCCGAACTATGAAAAATTAAGTGAATACAAAATGAAATGGAATTGTTTTCCCACACAGTTGCACACAGCCAGAGAAATGGACTTAGGGGGAGGTCACCAGCACAGCTGGCATTTTTGGAAGCACGTAGGTACTTTAAAAGCAATATATAATTGAAAAGTTTCCCTAGTGTTTTCTCAAACCATATAAATACTACTGATGAGTGCACCCTCCAGAAAGACAGGCTCAGCTCTTCAAATCAAAGAGGTTTGGAAAGCCATCTGCTCAGCACAGGCTTGTGCTACGTGTAATCAGGCACCAAGACATAAAAGCCTTTATGAAATCTCAATTTCCCCACAGGGTGACTTGTTAAGCTCATGCCAGGGCACGCACCTTGGTGAAACCACCAGCTGCTTGTGAGAAGATTGCTACAGCACAGCAGAGAAGATACCCAAGTAAGTGATTCAGTGTGTGCTGTCACTACTATGACTGCCTGGGGATTTTTTAACAAAACAGTTTTGGCTTGGGACAAGTCTGCTTGTGAAAAGCCACACTACCTACTGAAACATGACCATCAATTAAACAGGAATGGCATTACCAAGAGACATTTCCTTTGCTCTAGAATGGCTCATGAATAGTCCTCTGACCTGAACATCCATCTCAGGTCTGAACAGATGAACTTTTCCTCTGCTTTTCTGAGGTTCTTCCTTGATTTGCATCATGGTCCTCACTGCCAGGTGGTAGGAAGGAGTTTTCTCCTAGGTTCAGCCATGCTGGATGGAGGTTTGTGCCCCACAGTGTTCACTGCTGCCCTGCTGCTCCAGAAAAGCTGCCTGCTCACCTCTGCCACCTAAGCCACTTGTGTGATGGGGTCACTCAAAACTAATTCTGAAAGCCGCTATTCAAATAACTTTCTCCTCTTTCAGTAAAATTAAAAAGCAGCAATTCCACAAATATCTTGGGCAGGAGACTTCAGGCTCCAGCAGCATGCAGCTGAAGCCTACTGGCAACAGCCAAGACCTCCACCCCAGACTGAAGCAGACCTGCCACCTCCTGTGTTCAAAGATGCAAGCCCAGCCACCCGGCTGCTCTGTGTGACCTTGCTCCTCCTTAGAGGAACTGTTTTACTTAAGAGACACAGTGAGTCAACCCTCCATCAGCACCTCTCCTTCACACCTATCAAAAGATTTTTTCCATATGTAAATATACTTTTTCTGGCTAAATGAACATTTATTTATATAACATTAAGTGATACAGCTCAAAAAGTGGAAACAAAGGAACCAGCAAACCTAGAATTTAGTAATTTTTGTCACAGTTTCAAGTTTTTCTAGGTCTTAGAAATGTATTTTTTATCCTTCTCAGCTTACAGCACGATTTACAGCCTCAGTCAATTACCCGGAGTTTCTGTAACCCAAGGAGGTTCTAATTACGTAGGCAAATGCACCATTTTATGGTTACTATCCATTAATCCATTTAATTGTTCAATCACTATTCCTCCTTGATGCTCATCTCCCCCTTTCATTCCCCAAAGCAACAGAGCTGATTTATAAAAGCCTTTCAGTTCCTATCTGTAGCATACAAGATCCTTTAAAAAGCTAATCTCAGGTTTTGTTTCATTTGACACTAACACATTAAGCCTCCAAGAACTCTCTGTATTGTGCTGTCAGCTTACATTTCTTAGTGTTATAGGACTGAAAAGACGAAAATTAAGTGGCAAACCAGGGCTCCCTCCATCAGCACTGGTAGGTATCTGGTTCAATCTGATCTCTTCAGTGCATTTTTGAAGGCAGCTGAACAGATTTTCTCCCTCAATGTGCCCAACTTTCATTTTCTCTGTAGCTGTAACACACCCCAGCTCTGAGGTCCCACTAGCACTGCACATAACTTGCAGGAACTCCCCAGGTTTTTCAGTCCAGGCTGTGGGTACCAGTTCTCATCAATACCAGCCACATCTTTCCTATGCTGAGGGAAACAGCAATTCTTAATGCTTCTGTTGGGCTGCAGTGTTGTTTGCTCCCAGCCAGACACAGGAGCTGGGCATATTTGCTTTTGTCACTCATGACAACAGCCTGCAGCTGATAAAAGATCGTATTTTCAACGGGCTTTCTTCTCCTCAGACTGCTTTCACAGCACAGACATCATGTTCCAACTTTCTGCCTGTGCACTGGGTTCTCTATTATGTGAGACAGGAGGTGGTTCACACTGTCCAAGTGCATTTTTGAATTTGATGGTCCTTGGCCTGATATCACACACCAGTGAAACAGAGCAAACACGTGTCAGACCCTTCCTCTGCAGAAAAGAGAATTTTACAGAAACTTTGTGCTTGCATAAACTCCCTGTAAGAGGTGCAGAACACAAACTCTTTGTGTTTCACGTTTTCCTGCTAGGGGGTGGAAGGCAAGACATGTCTTGGCTTTCATTCCAATATCCCTGTTGGTTCCTCCAGGCCTTAGCAAAACCCCAGAAGGGAGAGGGGCTCCTTGTTCTGTGTGAGCAGCCCACACACAAACTTCACACTGCCTGTGGCAGGAGGGCTCCACCGCTGAAATGCTGTAGCCTCCCCAGACAGCTGCACTTCTGCTGCAGCAGATAATGGGCTGCTGATAATGACTTGACTTTGTTCCTGGACAGCTGTAATAGTCTAACACTGGCCAATCTTTAGTCTGCTAAAAAGACATCTGACAAGGTGCACAGCAAATACCTTGGCCTCTGCTTAGCACAAATAAAAAGGTAAAACCAGATTAATTTCATTTGGGTGCTCAAAACGTCCCCTTGAAAAGCTGCTTACAGAAACCTAGACTAGCATGCAAAAAATATCACAAGTGAAGAGAATAGATAAATGTGTTTCATAATATGCGTACATCTGTATACATAATACATACAGCAAATGTATGCAAATGGCATAGATGCTCCTATAATCAGAATATAAATCACGAATTTTTATGATGGATTGTCCTGTGATTGCTTGAAAGTCAGCCAGTAGCTACAGGGAAGTTAAGAATAACTGATTTACAATGCCTTTCTAAATAAACTACCCATACCTACACACACATATAAATATTCACACACATATATATAAAATGCCAAGAAAACTATGCATTACAAACAGTCTGTGTAAGAAACTAACCTGTTTTCAGATATTAACTGGAAAAAATCACACAGAGATCATAATCAGTAATTGCATAATTCCTATATTCTATTCCTTTGAGACCTTTATTTGTAGGATTTTCAGACATGTAAACACTCCATCAGTATTTATAATATGCAACAAACAAAACTTTCTGCAAATATTTATGCTAATGAAAAGAAAAAATGAAGCACTTCTCACAAGCTGGATAGTTCCTTAATGTGTTTTGAGCTGCTTAAAGGAAAAAGGCTGTTCAAAAAGCCATGCTTCCTGCTGCATGGAAAAATACATGTATCTCCTGAAAATAGGTCTCATACTATCTCCTCACCCAAAATGAATTGTGGTCTAGTCACAGATCTCATTAGTGGGTAACTTGCTTTAACTTGCTTTTTCTGCAACGTCTCATGATGAAATGTTTACTCTATGCAAGAAGTAAAGTTGCACCAGTGGTTTTAAAACTGTATTTTAATAAAAATAACGTTTGGATTCTAAAACTGCTGCAACTTTTAAGGAATTCATACCAAGGAACAAAACAGTGGTATGACTAATTTTTGTTAGATTCAGTCCTTTTGTTTACACAGCTTAACCTGAATAGATGTACCATGGTTATAGGTGAGTGTGTAGAGGACTTTGCAAGCATTTTCATTGCATGAAAACATCACTCACTTTTGTCCTAAGTGATTTTTAGCTTCTTTTCCATTCCTTAAGCGTATCTACAGGGAAGAAATCTATGTGAGTTGTCTCTCCAAAGAAGTTATAGAGACAGGGTTCACCATCCCCTTTGATACAGCAACACCTGAGCCAGGCACCATGTGATTCATTCAGAGTTAATGGAGAAAATCAGGCACTTCCGGCATACATTTACTTTCAACCCGTAGCAGACAGCTTAACCAGACTGCAGAACCCTCCCTTTAAGGTGTTTACTGCTCCCCATTCCTTACAAAGGGAATGTAGGGGACCTAGCTCACATGCTAGTCATTACAAACAGCAACTAGCCATGGTGAAACCCTAAAACTGCTGTCTAGTTTAATGAACCTGGTGACTCACTTTCATTAGGTTTTTGTGAAGCAATAGAAAACTACTCTTAGCAACACACTCCAAGCTGCTTTTCAGCCTCTTGGTAGCGAGTAGAAGCAAGAAGGAGCCAGCACCACCAGGGCAGCCAGTTTGCCACTGTGCTTCGTCATGTGCTCCACAGGATGGGCTTGGAGAGCCACTGTTACACAACATGGCATCAACAATATTTTCCTTGCCTTAGTGTCTGGGGAGGAATCCAGCAGAAAAGATGCACAAAAGGCTGTTTACAAGCTCACAGATAAGGGCTGCTCTGGCAGACCTTGTGAAAACAGTCTGGATAAGAGTTTAAGGGGGGAGGAGAAGGCAAAAGCACTGAAAGCCCCTGATCTCCAGCAGTGAACAGATCTAAGGCTAGCCCCAGTTCAAACCTGACCAACAAATTATTTGCATAAGGCATGCTTACTTCTAGTATATATTCAGTCATTTAAATCTCTTGATGTGATAAATATTTTGTTTCTGGTACAGCCAGATCTCAAACTGTACAAAAGCCATTTATTGCCGTTCTTTAGTGTTCCTCAATAAATGCTGCATGTTTAATAGTGCCAGTGATTTCAAATATTATGATTACCTGTGACATTTTCACAGTATTCCCCTGCTGGGAAAGGCTGCCTGGGAGCAGTTAGGGAGCAGCCACCAGGTCCTGTTCAGTCAAGCCGGCACAAGTCCAGGAGAAGGGGAATCAACTTGAACCTTTGTACTAGGTTTGTAAGAATATTTTGAAAGGAGGTTTATCCTGACATGAACTTCCTTCAAAATATAGAGCTTCTGATCCCATGTGAATTGGCTTTGACATTTAATCAAATTCAATTTTTTTGGAGAGTTTATACAAGACTTGAATAGACAAACAAAAATATTTTTCTCTCCATACATCCTTATTCACTCTCGCCAAAAATTTATTTCATTTGGCTACAAAGCTGTATCTAACTTCACTGAAGTGTAGCAGGCAAAAAGTTAGAACAGGAAGAGCACCTTCCCTTATTTTATATATATGGCTTCAGCTTGGATTGCAGGACTACAGTTTTGTCTGTGAGGGCAGAGATTTACGTGGCTGCATCTGCATGCACTAGAGCACATCCACTTTTTTGACCCTCTGAAGTACAGGAGAAGTTTCAGAGTGGATAGGCACAAGCTGTACCCTAGAGTTTAAGTCTCTAAGTGCTGTACCATAGACAATTTTATTTTTTATGGGCTTGGAATTGCCCAGTTTTCACAATCTGCAATACAAATTCCCTCTCAAGTTCTTCTTCCATCACACTTCAGCACTTGGGACACATGGATGCTCTGCACCTGGATAATGCAGTCCCAGAAGATTCACTGTCATAGCCCCATCACCTCATCACCACCGCAGTCAGGAGGACGTGCTGCGATAAGGCTTCGCGCATCTGTCTGTTACGGGTGATATTCAAATTCAACCCGATCTGGGATGCAATTCAGTGAATTTCTTGCTGGCAGAAGGAAGCAGGAATATCTAAGCCAAAGCCTTTCCCATCACTTCACCTGAATATCTAACGAGGAAGGTGGCAGGTGCTGAGAGAGTGAAGCAAGAAAAGAAATAGGATATCTTTCCTTGAAGGAAGAGAAACAAAAACAGAGATTGTGTTGGTTTTTTGCTTTAAATCCACACAAAAGGGCTTGTAATTTCTGTGAGATCTGTATCCACTATAGCTAGTGGATAAATCTACTAACTTCTAGAAATCCACAGCTTTGGGACAGATTCGGATGTGTGCAAGATGCAAGACAGAACAGGGAAACACATGCCTTGTTTATTGCTCTTCTTCCCCAAGCGTTCATTAGAACCACAGTCTGAGCTAGACAGTCCTTTAGTCTGATACTCGATTTGTCCCTCTTAAATTCTGATCAAAAGATCTGCTAATTAGTTAACACTGTTAACTAATGTTACACTGGTAACATGTTCCCAGACTTACGTCTTGAAAAGATACTTAGAGGCTAGAAATCACCAATGAGCAAGGCTGAGCATTTTTTCCTCAAGTTAATCCCATCCTAACTGCAGCTCTGACTGAGATGTTTCAAATATTTAAGTATTTAGAGACCAGAATTTATGATCCAGTCTTCCAGGTATAGGTCCCTTTAGGTCTCATTTTAATTAACACAGGGTGATTGAATACACTAGTAAAAAATTACTGTTCCTTCTTGATTCCACTGAAGCTAATAGACTTTCTGCAGGCTCAGAACCTAGCCCCATGACTCTTTTATAGATGAACAGAAGAATCTACAAGAGATAGAGGTCATGCTGACTACAGGTCTGAGAACAACACTATTTCTTATTGATTTCTTTCATCCAAAATAAAAAAAAAATCTAGTCCACTAGCCAAATGTTTGATCTGGCCAGAATAACACTACAGTAGTTGAATAAATGACCCATAAATTTTCAGTAATTTACACTTGTTTTATGTTTAAAAGTCCTCATATAAAATTTCATTACCTCATAACTTTTCTGCACTATGTTGGTTAACACAAGGAGAGCTCTAGCCAAGTAAAATACAGTTATGTGGTTTTTATTATTTCTCTTCAAACAACCAAGCATAACTTTCTGCTCAGATATAAGAGGGCATATCTTAATCACAGTCATTAGGGTCTGTCTTTAGCTCTTGATGTTGAAAGCTAGAAAGATGAAATCTGTTAGATGAAAGAGAATGTCAGTGCTTGATATATAACCCTCCTTTTCTTTCCTATTCCTTGACCATAAAATTTACATCCATGGAAAATCAGAACATTTTTCTAGCACTGTTATCAAGCTTTTATTCCCCAAGCTTTCACGTGAGAAATGATGAGGCTAATTTATATTTACTCTAAATCAATATGTTAATTACTCTACAGTCTTTATGTGTCTAACAGAATTAACGAGAAAAAAACCCCACATCTCTCAATCTCTTTATTTTCTTCACACTAAATGTCTACAGAAGTTGTTTAAATGAAATAAAAGACAGAATCTTTTTAGAAATATTGGTTAATGTGCAGAGGCCTGTGAAGTCAGAAAATCTATTCCATGATTGTTTATATCTAACATGAATATACATTTCTCTGGATGAGGATTCAGACAAATGTGCAGAGTGACCCAGCAAAATAAACTCCTGATCACAAGACACCAGTATCCATAGGACACAGCTTCAGTGACAGTTCCATTTCCCACATGCATTTCTATTGAAGAAGAGACAAATATTGATGTTGACAACCAGTTACACAATCACCCACTTGTAAGCTCTCAAATTCACATCTTTTAGGACTGTACTTCAGGAGAAGGAGGAGCACAAACCAGCTTTATTATTGATTGGCTATGTATCACAAATGACTGAAAACATAGACAGGATCAGTCATTGTGTTTCAGCTGCAGATCCAACCAAGCAGGCTCTCCACTCTGTTTCAAAATACTATCTGCCTGTTCTCTTATTTTCTCACCTTCTCTGGGTCAGTGGATGATTGTTTAATACAAAGTAAAATGGCTCCCAACCATGACCTTCAGACAAAGAACTCTTCATCTCCTTCCTCCAAATTGGAAGCAGATGTGGGTTCAAATATTTCTTTCAAATTAGTTAGTCCAAGAAGAAGCTGGACCTAGCCTCACACTTCTGGGAATTTCTCCAAGGGGAGGGTTAATAGCTATTCTAAGAGGCCTTTCCCTGTCTCCTTATGGAAGGAGAAACAAGACTTAAGCAGGAGAACTTAAGCAGGCCTCTAGCCAAGTTAAAATGTGAATGAATCTATTGGTTTCTGCTTTTAAACCACACTCCATCTGGTCTAAGTTAATTCAGTTGGGTTTGAGGCTACACCTATAATAATAAAAAAATAAAAGACAGACCAAAGTTGCCATGATTGCCCGTGTTGCTAAACCATTGGCTTCTCTAGTACAGCTTTGTCTTATGCTAACTACTAATCTCCTAGAAAATGTCCAGGTTGTGAAACAGGTGAGGCCACTCTAGGAAGGGGAAAAAGCTGGATGCAAACGGTGCCATGTCATTTTCCATCAAAACCAATACCAAGGCCCTTGATACTTGTTTGCTAGAACAAACATAGCCAGCCTGTCTCTCCTTGGGCGTTTTACACTGTACCAGTCCCTCTTTATTATGCAAGAGGTGATCCAGAAGTGCAGTCCTGCAAAAGATAAATATCTGTGGCAAACCGGTCTTTATTTTCTCTATGTTTTCCCTCATTCTATGTACAATGGGATAAACTTCAATTCTTTTTTCCTTTATTTGTATAAATAGATATAATGCACACTGTCATGCATATCCATTGTGTGGCAATAGCCCAGCTATGTAGAAAAACAGGTGAAAAATTAATCTCAAGAATCTGAGTATACATTATATGGAGGTCTTGGAAAGACAAGAGGTGTGACTTACACTTACCATTTGCCTTAGATGAAAAGAAAAATCCTTGAGCATCTATTTACACACAGGAAAAAAGTGGATGAATAACATGATGCTTTTATGTTGGCCTTTTGAGGGACTGCATATAAAGATATGTTTGATAGAAAAAACAAGTACTATTGATCACGAGAGAAAAAGAAACGAGCACTTTACATCCAAGGATATTTGCCAGCAGTGTTACCTTGGTTTAGAATAAAGAATATTCACATATGGGGAAAACAGGTTCCCTGGGAACATGCCAACAAAATGAAATTAAAACAGCAAGAGTAGGAAGCTTCAACAAATCACAAAGTGAGAAAAGGCAGCACCTTCTCATCTGTGAGACTGCCATCTGGTGAAGATTTTAATCCTACTCCTTTGCCTTTCTTTAATGCAACAAAAGATTTTGAAATACTGACTGAAAAAGCAAACAGGCAATAATCACCATCCCTGCACAATGCAAGCAATGCTTGCAGAAGCACTGCCTGGGACTCTCCTTGCTGAGACAGGTTTTTGGAGGTGAGGGACCAGCTTCTGGGGAGGAAAGATATTCTATGGAGCTGCTCTGAGCTGTTTCTAGGATAGCGCAAGTTGAGTTGAGGAGCGGTGCCTGGGGGCACAACGCTGCCGTTGTTTCACAAGTTTTTTTGCATATCACTCTGAGGCTGAGTAATAGTCGAGTCCTAAACCATGAGCTGAAGCTCTTGGAAAGGGAAGGGAGCAAGGGAGAGCATGGCATGTCAGGTGTAGTAGTAGATCCTGTCCTCTGCAGTGACAAACTGGTCCCAGCAAGCAGAAGAATGTGGGAATGAATATTAAAATGTTAATCAGCAGTGAGGTTTTGTTTGGATTTTTTTGTTATTTGAAGTTTTAAACACTCTTTCGTGAGATTTCTTACAAATAGATCTAAAATAGAGCAAATCAAACTCAGTTCTTGTAGAGGAAAAAAGAACAGCAGATTATTTCCTTTCTAATTCCTCAGAGGTAAAACAATATTGAAAAGTAACTGTACATTTTTAATATTAAGTAGAAAAATGCCAGGAAGAAGGACTGAGGGAAAGATTACCTGCAGAAAGATGACTCAGACACCCTATTTACTGAACAAAGCAGATTTCAATTCAAGTTTCTGCTGCAGACCGGGCATACCAGGTCAGGTCACAGCCATGAACCCAAAAAGTGCTTTAGCCAAAAAGCCACTGTCTCCTTCATGAGTAAATGCCTTTTTCTGCTACCTTTGCAGCAGAAATCTTGGCTACCTTGAAGTCTATGACAATCCTTCTGCTGGAACTGAATAACAATAGCAATAGAGTTTTATTTGCCATAAATAAACTAACATTTCATAAAAGATGCTGGGTGTTTAGCAATTTGAAACGTATCTTTAATTTAGGTGCTAATTATGGCTTCTTAGCATAAATACTTTTCATCTCTTCTGTTAATTCCAGACCTTTTTTTTTGCCGTAGTTACTGAAAATCTGTCTGCCTATTTTTGATATGGTGATGTCCAGGACTGAAAACAAAAGTTTTCTGGTCCCAAAAAGTCACAAAAAAGCAGGCATATCTTCTCAATCCAAAGTTAAATAGTCTCATGTTTTACTAGTGGAGACATATAAAAAAGCCTTTCTTCCCATAATTCATTATAAACTCCATTTATTTATTTTTTTTAGAGAGACTAAAGCAGTTGAACAGTTTTAGTGTTAAAATTCATATCAGGACTAAAGTAACACAACTTCTTTTCCTGATGTGCCAGAGAGGACCTCTCTGTGCTTCAGTCTGGAAGAACTGCCATGGCTTCACTTGGTGAATGCCTCTTGGAAGAGGTTGTCTGGTTTAAGCCAGAAAACAACTTCTCTCGAGAATGCTCTGCTCTCTGAAGAATACATCTACATGTGTACCACCATCTCAGCTGTAAAACCTATAAAGCAATGTCATGGTGTTATAACACAATGTATTGTGAGGATTGTTTCTCTACTGGTTTGGATTTGCATGAGTACTGATATGAAAATTGTTATAGAAATCTAATCATAAAATAACTGAACTTGTTACTCTGCCATTCAGTGTTTAGTATAAAATTTCTCCCTACCACTGAATTTTCCATTGTTTGGTCTATTTATTTTTCCTCTTGCCTTTGACCATATGGAATCAACTCTTGTCTGTCTTCTGCAGACATTCTGAATTGCTCTCATTTTCCTGTTTGACTGTTTCTCTGTCTTTCAAATTCCATGTTATCTGCAAATGTCATTAAGGTTGTGGATTTCCTTTTTATTCCTAAAAAAATGCAGCGTAGAAGTACATGTCCTTGAAGAGGAACACATAAAATAAAAACTTCCAGTGAAAAAATTAACTGAATTTGCAATATATCAATGACTCAAAATATTTGTGGCATAGGAATTCTGGACATACATAAACTGTTGATAGGAACACCAGAACTGGGTAGATCACACAGACCCATTACTCACCTGGCAAGATCTGATTCAGTGGGTGTAAGCCAAGGATAAACCTCGTCAAGCACATCTTGCTGACATCCACTGAAATTCTGGGGTCATACACTAACCATCTGTTGAAATTATTTCATGACATAAGAGTATCCAAAGTTTCTAAGGAGTAATACATTAAATTTATCAGCACACATGTTCAAAGAATTTAAGGATAGAAGCTTTGTAAATAATGAAAGCACCTAATTTATTTAGCGAATCAAATGTCATTTGCTGAAGCTGGGTCTTCTATCAAAGTCTATGAATCTTAGATACCAAACTAAGCAGTGCAAATCTTATTTTGAAATGGACTTTGAAGGGCCTCTGTCTTGTGTCCCAAACCGCTAAGGCAGAACTAAGAGCACAAAACAAAATTAGTTTCAAATGTTTGTATGAAAATTCACATATGATCTCAAAATATTATTTTAGATTTCTGATTCACAAGTTTATTGTTCAAGTATAATTTGTGTTGTCACTTGAATTCACAATTCAAGCTGAAAACATGAGGAAACAAAATCAATTTTGGCTCAAAGTAAATTAGAGACAAAGATTGTTTTGCTTCTATTTCTACCACAGTTGCATTCTACCAAGTATATCACATAGTGCTGACTTTTTTCTCTTGTTGTTAACTAGGTAAACATAATATAGTGTTTGGGCTCATTTTTCAATGAACTAATAATACAAAAACGTAAGCTAGAATCTGCTCACAGGGCCGTACCGGTCTTTGTAAATTGTGGGTGTACTTGACCTTTCTAGATATTTGTGACATCCTGTCTAGATATTTGTGACATCCTATCATCTCCCTCTGCACAATTAACACTGAAGCAGTTCTAGATAAAATATCATCTGATGGCAATTAAATCAAATATTCAGAGACTAACAGTGTACATGGATACCATGATAACCCCTATAACATATTCAGTGCTATCTAATAAGCAGTGTAGAGAAAACAGACCAAGATTCTGAGAAAAAATACCTTGTTCTGACTCTGATACTGCTGCTCGTGTCCTCTGCTTGATGGCCTTTCTTTTTTTAAGTACTGGATTACAAATGTTTGAGGTCAAAAAAAATATATTACTTTTAATTATTTCACAGTTATTTCAATTATGATCAAAGAAGACAGAAGTGACTTTAATTGCTGTAATACTTCAAGTCTTAGAAGATTGGCTCTGGAAGCATCTAAATGCACATCCTTCCCTGCTTTTCCCTTGCTCCCTGTGAACAGGGAGTTATCTGCCAGCCTAGCCCAGCAATAAATTAAGGTACCCCACTACTGTCATAACAGTTCTGAAGATTGCTTCTTCACCAAGTTGCTCCAGAAAGAGAGTAAGCAGGTGCATATGAGCTAAACAGGTTATTTTAATAAATCATGAAGTGTATATATTTTTCAAGTTGAACAAGGTTGTTCTTGAAGAATTTATTACAGTTGTGGTGAACTGGCACTCGAAGATGAGAGAAGAAGTTGAAAGAGTATTTACAGGCACACCTGGTAGTAGGATCTTATCCTACATTTCTCTGCACAAGCATACAAATCTAGGTAACTCTGCTTCTGATTCTTGTACTCTGTCTAAAACCAAACTTTGGTTGCCAAAGTTCAGCTATCACTTTGAACGCAAAAGCTACATTAATTCCTAAATTGGGCATTAACAGAAAAATCTCTTTATCTAAAGTATAATTGATAACACAGTGGGGCAAGGGTCTCCATTTCAGTTTGATTATGCACCCCAAACTTCACGCTGTCTCTAAATAAAATGGAAATTCTCCGGAGAAGTGTCACAGCTTAATTGTCCCTTTTCTCCTGAACTGCAATAAATATAGAGAAATGTAATTAATGCAGCTGCAAGAAAAGTGCTGCTTCCTCGAGGAGAAGAATTCACAAGTTCCCTATGGTTGTCCTAGCAATTTTGCAGAGTTGACACAGATTCTTTTCTTTGAAGGAGGAGTAGGTACACATCAGTTCAAAACAGTGGTGTTATCAGTCATCAATTATCTCTAGCACTGAAAAGAATTAAATACTTGTTTTGTGATTTGCCTTTTTAATACAAGTCATACACACTAAAATTGATAAAATAGATTACCAAGGAAGTAAACTTAGGCCCAATTCACAGTTTGCTGAAGTAAAGATAAACACTTCAGAAAATTTTAGTTGAAAGAAGAGACTTTTAAAGGTATCTAGACAGTCCAATCTCTTCATAAGCCTCTCAATTTACCAGGGAATTAAGTGTCAACATATTTCAAAAACCTTGGTCCTACATCACTAGTGAGAAAAACACCATAATTATTGGCGTACAGAAATATGTCTGCTTGCTCCTGGAACACAGAGCAACACAGAAGATAAAATAAAATGTACAGTGGTATTGCATAGCGCTGATTTTGATCATTCCTTCTTCTCTGCTGTGGGTTCTTCTTAGGATCGGGGTGCTATGGGCAATTTCCTGACACCAGCATGACAGCTACATACACATGCCCCTGTCCTGGCATTCAAAGTACACAGCCTACCACCATCAGAGCTTTCTTCTCGTTGTGGTGAACACAGATGACCTGATTATGGTTGTTTCTCTTCCAGCTGGGAAGCTTCCATCAGGAGTTTTAGCCAGATTAACTCTGTGTTACCGCAAAATGAAACCTGTGGTTTCATACTCTACCCAAAGTGTCACTTTCCCTTTCTAGATCTGCAAGAGCTCTGGGTTCATCCTCCCAATGCATGCTTCTGCCATGCTCTTCCTTTGTCTCTTCTCATTTTTGTTCAAGGATTTCCCTTTGGTACTCTTTTTTCCTTGACAAAGCAACAAGTCTCTTGTGTTAGATAATTCTTCACCTGTGTGACAGCTGCAGCTTGGATAAGGCTGTCTCTGGGGGCTGTGCATTTCCCCAGTTCCAGGCTGCCTCTCAGCCATCTCTGATGACAACTCAGAAGGGCTCATATTTTACCTTCTCCCTGCTGTCTCTTTCTTCTCAGCCATAAGCTGTTGAATTTCCCTGCCCCTTTCTGGTTAAAGTAGATTCAGCTTTATTTTCTGCCAACACAAAGACTGAGGTTGCCGCTCTTACCAGATGCTCAGTCTGTCCTTGAACCAAGGACACATGCTCTGAATTTCAATCACATGCAAGTTGATTTGACTTCTAAGGGGCATGAAAATGTGGACAAAACTAATAACTATATTATCATCCTGCTTCATGTTTTGTCATCGTGCCTTAACCAGTGATTTTGTGCAAACTATATTTAATTTTCTTTATTTACACAAGACAAAGGATTTCATTTGGAGGAGGAGATGCTTTGGTTAAGATCCTATAAAGCAACATATTAACTATTAATTAATAGTACTTTTTTTCTTTTTTTCTTCCATTGAAAACAGTATTAAAATAAAAAAAGTCTCATGTGACAAAAATAATTTCTCCAGATTAGCCTTTTTCAATGATGAAATATATTAATGACATGCTCAAAATTTTTCTTACATGTCAATGACAGGCTACAGCTTCCTGATGAGGTAACTGCCTCTGCTGTATATTTTTAACAACTCAGAAAATTGCTAATTGGTGCCCATACCTTCAAGAAAGGCAGGTAAGAGTAATCATGATTACGAGCTAATTAATCTAATGTGCAAATTCTCAATTTAATCCTGTGTGAATGAATCAATGAAAATATAAGTGCTGGAATATAATTACAGCCAGGGATTAAGATTTTACAGAAAACAGATTTTATTGACCAAATCTTATTTAATTTGATGAGGTCAACATTTTCTTTAAAAAATATCTGTGAAAATATATTTAGACCTTTACAAGGCATTTGACTTACGCATAACCATATGATGATCTGATCTAAAAATTAACACTATACTTTATTAATAAAGCATATAATAAGCGAATTAAAAAGTGGCCCACGAACCTCCAGAAATAGTCATAAAAGGGAAAACAACATGGCACTCAAGTAATTTTAATATGATCCCTCAGGGCTGGCACTGGATTTTGGAATATATAACATTTTCATAAATGATTTTGAAAAAAGGGTAATGCAATCTTAGAACAATTACAGCTGCCAAAAACAGGCGGGATAATAAAGAGCAAAGATGGAAGAGTTATATAGAATGATCTGAAGTAATTCTGCATATGAAACAATTAAGCCCACAAAATATTTTAATAAAATCACATTCGCATTATACACATAGAAAGAAAAGTGCAAGTCATGCCTACAGAGTGGAGGGTGCATTGGCAAAGCAGTGACTTAAAATTAATCTAGAGTTAAAACAGACAAACAAACAGAACTATCATTAGTTTCAGTGCTATAAAAACACAATGAAGTTTAATAAGTTCCTTCAGCATATGAACTTGGGAAAATATTAGCTTCAGTGCATTTTTTGATAGCACTGAAATGGAAATGCTGCTTCCAGTTCTGGTGTCCACATTTGGAAAGTCATCGCACAAAACTGAAGAGACAAACACAAAAGAATTAAAGTTATATTGTCTACCTTTTCAAGTAGAGACCTACAAGGATGCTGAATCATGGCAGGAAAACCAGGAAGCAGTGGTAGACAGGTCAAGTGAAACAAATTCAAATTGGAAAGGTGACTAATTTTCAAGTGCAGGAGTGATTAAGCACCAAGACCTTCCAATCAAGACAGAGAACATCTTTGGAAGAAAGTCACAGACCTTTTACAGCCCTTGGTTCTATCAATTTGTTATAGCTTAATGAACAGCCTGTCAAAAGTAATAGGAAACCAGCTTGAAGCTCATTGTCATCTGAAGACTTTTCCCATTGAGTCAAGGACCACAAAAAGAAAACTGTGACATTTACAAAGTCTTTAAACCTTTAAAGTAACACTCGAAATTGAAACAGATGGTTCCCTTTTGCTCAACCCATTCTTTTCCCTGGCTTGGGGCATTTATTTGAAAAGAGCTTTAAGGGAATCCCATTGTCAGACCACAGCATAAACAGTACACAGAGTCTACTCTGTGTATAACAAAAATAGGATTAGGCCGGACCTTCTATTAAAATAAAACATTGCAATCACATTGTTTTGGCTCAGTCTCAGAGGAAAAGAGGAAATTCCCAAAAGCAGTGTTTTCACAGACACGATTTTCCCCCAACCTAGAAGAAGCATGAACATATTGCTCACATAGTCGCAAGATGATGCAAAAATATTTTGTGATGGTCTTCAAGTGGCTTGGAAAGGCTTTCCAGGAAAGAAAGTGTGAAAGAAGCTACAAAAAGTTTTAAAATGTGCATAGGATCTATAAATTCAACCAAATAACCCAACTCAGTTTACTGCTTCTTGCTTCTATAAGGCTGAGATTACATCAGAAACATCCCACATCTGATGTTTAACTTGCATGTTAAAAAGTACAGGAGTAAAATATCTTCTCAGCATTCCCTTTTGGGCTATTTATTTCTTACAGTAATTTGTTTATTCCAAGGAAGGATCTAAGGAGCATCCCTGTAAAAAGCCAGTAAAAACTGGCTGGTGAAAAACCAGTCTCTCCCTTCAGGAGATAACATTTCCTAGAATTATCAGATGTTAGGAGAAATCAACTGAAGCTCACATATCTTGTCACTAGAATGTAGCTCCAACAGCATTAGGCTATTAGAAATGAGTCACCAACAATTCCAAAGGCAACATGTAGGCTTGGGGGGAAAAAAGAACTACAAAAATTTAATCATGATCTTAAGTCAGCTCAGTTGAGGATTCACAAAAGCAGACTAGTGCAAAACCTTGCTGAGAAAGCCATCCATTACGAATGCAGGGTGGCAGTACCCAATCTTGTTTCCCTGACTGTCATGAGTTTTGATAAAAGACAGACAGCAGCCTTATAGTCCCCACACCAGCACCCTCAGGTGAATCCCAAACACCTTCACAGATTTCTAGAAAAGCAGCCTTTCTGAGCAGTCTCTACCCTGCTGCTCCCCATCTTGGTNTTCCAAAGGTACAGTAACTCAGAGAAAGAAGGGAGGTCATCTTGTCTTTCCAGGGAAATTTTCCCACCTTCCTTAACAGACACCTGTCCTTCAAACCAGGACACTGTGGCAGTACATGGAGAAGCCAGGGAGAAAGTTTGCCTGTGAATAGTGACAGAAAAAGGTCTTGAGAATTTCAGTTTTCTCCCAACTGTTTATCACTAGGCTCTTGTTCACCAAGACTTCTTTTCCCAAATATCCATCAGTAGCTGGCATATTTTTGGAATCTATTCTTACCATCTTTAATGTTCCCTGCTGGTTTTAGCTGTAGCTGGGCTTTGTCATTTATAATTTTGTACCTAAGTACCCAAGCAATGCTTTTGCATTCTTCCTTTGCTGCTTTTCTTTATTCTTTATTGTTGTCAAGCTTTTCCTAGATCAAACCTTGGAAAAACCTTTCCTCAATTCACTGATTGAATGAAAATTAAACACATAGGTACATAAAGAATGTTGAAACAACAGACCACATTCAGCAGACAGGCATGAATACACAGACAGAAAAAGAAGCTTGCTTTTGCTGTTTTTTTAAATAGCCCTTTCAAGTCACCTTTACAGGGGTTAGCTGCAGGAGCACAGAATTCAAATTAGGAAAAAGCACCATTGCCAGACTCATTGAGAGCTGAGTCCATCTGCTTCCATATCCTCCACATGACAAGAGGTAGCAGGAGATGTTTCAAAGACAGGCACTTGACTTCCACTAAGGGCAACCACAGGATAACATGTGCTTTGAGAAACCACCTTCCTCCACCCACATATATGAAGGCTGTCTTATGTCTTGAAGTGTGTAGTTCTTTGTCCTTTTTTTTTTCCTAAAGTCTTTCTTATTTTAATCTCCTCTGATACATCAGATTTTCTCATTATCTATTACACTTTTTGTGATCCTATTAAGCTTCTGGCAGCAATGATATCAAGAGACAATAGGGTTAGAGGTTAATTGTGCCTTGTATTTAAAAAGTACTTCCTTTTTCCATTTTAACTGTGTTCATTTTTAAATAATGCTAAAATAGAAACTGAGAAAAATCTATAGCACAGTTTAAAATAAAAATGAAAGAGAGAGAGTTAAATTATGACACTCAAATAATTCTTTCCTGTAAGCCCTGGGGGAAACCTGATGTCACTGAGAACTTAATGTAAATTGCTACTGTTAAGATTAGATTAGAAAGAAAATTTAAAAAATAAGTCATTTAATCAGCTCCTCAGCTGGTGTGAATCAGCTCAGTTCTTTGGAAGTTTTTGAGCCTGAAGTGATTTATATCACCTGAAGATCATGCCCTTTGATCTCTAAATATATAATAATTTTTATGGATCTCCTGTAGCCTTTTTTTTTAAATCATGGTGTACAGATCCAGACCTTCTACTTCACCTGCAGGCTCACCTCCTGCTTCCTATGCCTCATCTTCTTGTTCATAAATTCCAGAATTAGATGTATCCCTCTTTTGCAGATACTTACTCAGTTTGTCGTCCATTATAAGATCATCACCCTGTCAGTAACTCCACATGTTGTATTTTTAATGCTCCCTTCATGCCTACAAACACACATCTCCCCCCATGTATTCAGCACCTGAATTTACTAAATTTCATCTCACTGATTTCAAATCACTTATGCAATTAAGCAAGACAATTTTGAATTATAATTGTGTCTCTACCTTTCATTTTTCCTCCAGGAACTGCCTCCTGCCAGCCAGGGATTGTCTTTTTAACTCCAAACTCAGTTCTGCATCAAAATAGTTTCATTCAAGGAATGTAACAAGTAGCACAACATTGGCCTGCTGCTGGCTATACAGCCACCTTAGGACTTGCCATGCCAAAGCTCAAACCCAAAGATTTTAATATTTACTTTTCTCTTTCATAATATACATACTACTGCAGTGTCTATTATAAACCTACTACTGTGTTTTATTATTTAACATGGCTGGACTGGATGATCTCAAATGTCTTTTCCAATTAAATAAAAAAATTAACTTTACCCCAGATGAAACCAGCACAGCATGTCACATTTACACAACTGAATTATTCTTTATATATTTTCCTGTCTTATTATAAATATCACAGAATAAGCTGAGTTGGAAGGGACCCACAGAGACCATCGAGTCCAATTCCTGGCATCCCCAAGAATCACACCATGTACCTGAGAGCATTGTCCAAACACTTCTTGAACTCTGTCAGGTTTGGTGCTCTGACCTGGGGAGCCTGTTCCAGTGCCCAGCCACTCTCTGGGGAAGAACCTTTTCCTAATATCCAACCCAAACCTCCCCTGACACAACTTCAGGCCATTCCCTCAGTCCTGTCACTGTCACCACAGAACAGAGATCAGTGTCTGCCCCTCCTCGTCCCCTCACAAGAAAGTTGTAACTGCAATGAGGTCTCCCCTCAGTCTCTTCTCCTCCAGGCTGAACAGACCAAGTGCCCTCAGCCACTCTTCACATGGCTTCCCCTCAAGGCCTTCACCATCTTTGTTGCCCTCCTTTGAACACTGTCTAATAGTTTAATATCTTTCTTATATTGTGGTGACCAAAACTGAACACGATATTCAAGGTGAATATGTCATGCAATGTGCCTGTGCTTGCTTATGCATAAACCTGGACTCATGTGAAGGATGCTTCCATATGGAGGAAGATTATATTGCAGCTACACTTCTCTTTTCTGAAAGAAACAGTTTTATGCCTCCCAACCACATTTCCTTCTGACAGCTAATGAGTCAAAGGAGAATTGTTCAAAGCTGCTTGACTTGTGCTAAAAAAAAAAAAAGCTTTAAAAAGAACTGAGCACACACAGATCTCATCTCTGCCTAAACACCTTCCACCTGTACAGGGGAAATGCAGAAATGGTTGACATGCTCACTAGCAAAAGGTACAGTCTATTTTCAGTGTCAGACAGCCAGCAACCAGAACTAATCTTGTGGACATATACTGTACAATGTAGGCAGCAATTATTTCTTTCAGAAAGATTCAAGGAATACAAGTGCTATCTTGGTTCTCATCCTCTCTAAAAACCTTTGGTTGTGCTCACCTACTGGGATTTATCTTATCTCCCTTTCTCTTCAACACCCACTTGGAGAAGGAAACACAACCTATAGGATTCTCTGTCAAGAACATACAGAGGATTCACCATGTGACTCTCCACAGATGTAGACACTATCTGTAAAATGTCACAGTGCTTGGCAGAAATTAGTTACTGTGCAACAAACAGCAAACTTCTCCTAACCCTATAGAAGGTCTGACAATGATCTAGAGAGTAAAGTACGTCAAAGAAGTAGCTGGGGCATAACCTGTTTCTTTCACCAGAAACATCAGTGCCCTATTCATCAGAATCCACGACTGATTAAGCTTTGACAATCATCGTTTGTGGAGGAAACACACATAAAAAGCCATTTCCCATTAAGGTACACATTCAAGAATAGTATTTGCAGACAAAGCTGATTGCCTGTTGACAAAATTACAAAATACATCTGGATTTTCCAAAATTAAGCCCATAATCTCCAAAGGACAGAGACAGAGTGCTGTGACAGATGAGTAATAGCAGCAAAGGTGTTCAAAGGAACCTGAACCTGCATCAAGGCTTGATCCCATATCTGAAAGAAGTTAACAGAAAATAACTCATGGCCTTTGCAGGGCCTTAATAAAGGGTCCTTTTTTCGGAACAGAGGAGAAAAGAGGTGATTTTCCCTTTTCCCCTAACACCAGAATCTGGTTGTAAATGAATGAGGCATGGGAGTGGTGGGGCTTCCTGTCCAGCTGCAGAGGTACCTCTGCTCCGGTGTCAAAGTGGCAGAGTCCAGCTGTGATGCATAGAAGTAAGGCTCTGTGCACCAGCCTCCAGGCTGACAGTGATGTCATAGATCAGCACTGGAACTTTCTTTCATGACCATTATGTTCCGTTTATACTGGCTTTAAGTGTTTCTTCCTATTATTAAAGTTAGAATCTCTCTACGCAGAAGTCACTTTTGCTAAATTGCTGCCCGTGCAAGTTTCTTCTCCATTTGCCCAGGAGAGGGACTGCTTGGTTGCCTGTTCTTACAGTAGCCAACATCCACACCACCCATTTTCTTTCACTTTCACCATCACACTAATATTTCTGAGTCTCTTTGCGGACCTTTCCAAAGCCTTAGCAGTATTACAATATGACACAGTATCATCAAAGAAATAAACAAACCACGGTAGTCCAAACTGAAGGACCTCCTTTAATCCAAAGAATAAATATTTTCTGAGAAAGTCATCGATGTTTAAACAGAGAGAGTGTTTCAGTGACTGAGACACCACGCAAATCAGCTTTGCAAGCCCTGTGTCAGATGCAAATTGATGTTAAATATCTGGTGGCAAAGAGCAAGAAAGATGACAAGCTCTTTTATTCAGTAACTTGAGCTATGAGTAATTTCATGCCTGAGACACATTTTGAGAAGGTAACTGGCAGTGCTCAGCCAGCATCTTGCTGATCACCCTTTCTTGTTGAACGTCCATAAGCAAACTGGCACATCTATTATTTTTACTGAGACACTTCAAGTTGGTTACTCATTTAGTTTTATAGTATTCTTTTGATGGCACGAGGTTCATAAATATCTTTAAAACCCTTTTCCCTATTGTAATGATCATTTTATCTCCAGAAGCTGACAGAGCAAGAAAAAAAAGAAAAAAAGAAAGCATTTACAAAGGCACTTAACTGCATCCTAAAGACACTTCTCCAAATAGGCACCCCTGGGGACCCTAATTTGTACCTCTGTGAGGCATTTTTGTGATTTGTTCTTTTGGCCACTACAGTTACAGAGATTCCAAGAAGCCTTTAAAAATAAAGATTTTGACAGCTCTCTATTTATCAGAAGGTATAAGGACAATTCAGGACTTAGAACTCACCAGGAGAACAGAGTTGGCAAAAAGCACCATTCTTTTCCCATCTACTGCAATGCCTAGAACACCACAGGCATTTTTAAAAGGTACAGCAATGTTTCAGAGGGGAAAAAAAAAATTGCAACATTAAATACCTACCTTCTTAATAATAATTTGCATTTCATCTTGCCGAAAAATCAATTGAAATAATCTAGTCTCTTTCATCTAATTAGGGCAATTATCAAAATAACACCACTTGTAGCATACTTCAGTTACTTCACTTAGTAAGACACTTCAGATACTCATGATTATACAGAAGGAGGATCCTATAGAGAAGTAAATGCATGTTATCTTTTAAAGGGAGAAATACAGGAGGATCCTGAAAGAAAGATTCAAGACTCAATTGTCTACAACATCTAATGAAATGCAATGCAGCCAACCAGCCCAATTTCCCCCGTCGGAGAAGCGGACCCGGGAGCCGCTGAACTTGGGGATTCGCAGCTGCTGCTGGGCTATCTCTGCTGTCTTGTCCCTTTCTCCACCTGCTGGCCGTGTTGGAAAGCAGCACAGCACCAACACACCCTATAATAGGAAAACATCCAACTCAAGTAATTCTGTCCTCACACCGAGATACTTCCACAGGCCACTAATGAAGCGTTCTGCTATTTTTTTTACTGTTAAAATTGAGATTAGAAGCCCTAATTAGACATTCCAGTAAAACAATCATGAAAAAAAGTGCAAAATACCTATCATTAAAGCTTTTCAGAAAAGAGAAGATTTCTTTCACTTGAAAGCATTCTCCATCTGCTTAGATTCCAAATACAAGAAAGAATATGGCTGCTTGGCTAAACTCAGTAATTATGTTCACAGCACTATCACATCATAGCTAACAGGTGATGTGTTCACTATGGGATTTAAAGCCTCTGAAATTATCTGCCAAAACAAACATGAAATAAAAACAAAACAATCCCCCCAAACAAATAAACAAAACCCCAAAACAAACCTAAAATTATTATGTCTATACTGTTTCACAGCATAACAGAGACAAGGATAGCAATGTCTGTACTGGATGGATCTCTTCACGATGCACCAAAGGCCAGCGAAGATATCCCACGGTGGTGGAAAGTAAAAGCATTGCCCCTAGAAAGGCTGCACATTCAAAGGAAATGAAAAAAGCATGATGTACTGGCAAAAGACAGCTTGAAAAATCTCTGCTCTCTCAATATTTTGTATCCAAGAAAAGGGCAAGAAATTTTTCCTTCCTCTCCCAGCTCCATGTTTTTTCATTGGATTCAAAACTACTAATCTGAAACAAAAAGGCAAAGCAAAGCAAAAGGCTCACAGTTATTTTATCTCTGCGTACACCCCACTCACAACATAAATCAGCAGTGAGGCCATTTTCCTTATCGCTACAGTGAACCAAATACCCAACTATTCAAAAGTCAGGGCAGGCTTTCCAGGAGAAGACTGTTTGAATTTTGTGTGCAGTGTCTGGCCAGCTGTCAGACAACAAGACTGGCAGCTGGAAGGAGAGTGTTGCTACTGCATGGCAGGTGCATTCAGCTTCAGCAGCCAAGGTCTGCTCCCTGGGCATCCATCCACAGCACCACATACCTGGGAAAGGCTGGATACACAGCTGTGAGCCAAGCACAGGGTGGCTCACGGAGAAATTAATGCAGATGGATCCACTGATCTCTGATCACAAATTTGCTGTGATGCTCCTGCCACAAAGGAAACCGAAGCTACACTCACCCATTTAGAAATCAAATTGCAGAGGGAAGAGAGGAGCTGGGTTGCAATTGCTAAGCAGTTTTCATCTAGTAGTATTGTAATAGCATCTGGTTAGAACTGGTTTGAAGCAGTGTTTATGAGATGGAAAACGAGCACTAACACACACACTCAGGTTCAAGGAACAGTGTTCACTGAAATCTGTTCACAGCACGCAAAGCCCAGTCAGGACACCACTGCTATGGATACACACTGCTCCAGCACCAGGCTCCCACAAGAGGAACGTGCCAACAACTCAGAGAAAAATCGTAAGATGCTACCCACAGTTCCAGCACAACAGCAGAAAATGTTGACTGTGAAAGCTATTCCTTGTGGTAACAAGTCAGTATTACATTCTGTGAATTCCCAATTAATTGCCATTTTCGTATGAAAATATATCAATGATATAAACAGAAGTTACCAGCAAAAACAAAACATAATGTCTAACTTCAGTTGATGCCAAATGTTTAGACATTTTAGCGAACACCTGTCTCAGTATTTGTTTTAGCTGTCACTTGGTAGGACTGTTACAGAATATATATTTCATCTCTGTCGATTCTCAAATATTTGCCATTAAGATGTCCTAAGGAAAGCTATTTTTATTTTATATTTTATGAAAATAAAGCTACATTCCAGCCCATAAAAACCTGTTAAGATCTCCAAAGATAAAGAGCTAAGGGGGATGTGCATTACCAGGCTTGAGAGATGGGCCTGGGCAAACCTCAAGAAGCTCAACAAGCACAAACTATTCAAACTGGAATATAAAAATTTAAATCTGAACCAAAAAGCTCCAAAACCCACGAGAAGCAGCCCAATTTTATTACAAAGTGTACCTAGAAATCTGTATTTACTGTCAGCAAGCTCTAAGACTTCCTCTAGAAATTGCTCTAAATCTGGGCTAATAATTGAGGTACTGACAGTAATATTGTAAACAGACAATCCAAATGATACACACAGAGAAAATTTTCTGGTTTGAGTTGTATCCGAAAAAAAATCAGCTGTTCTGAGGCTATATGTATATTCCATAAGTACAATATCGTCTTGCAAATTGTAGTCAGCTTTAGGGATCTTATGAGCAAATAAATACAGTTCTTTACTCATGTTTAAGGGAGAAGGCAAACGCAGATTTCTTTGTTATTTAATTTAGAATATTTCTATAGCCTTAATGAAACTGTAGCTCATCTACAGATGGAAAGACAAAGACTCTAAATCCCAGAACTTCTGATTGGAATCTGACATCTAACTTGTCTTTATACTCTCACTGTCATGAGATATCTATACAGCAAGTATTTAGTCTCTATAAAATAGACTTCAAATTAACTAATGGGTAGTGATGGTAAAAAGCTAAGGAGTATAGTGACAGCATCACCTGAACAATTGAGAGTTTATGCTTGAATTCCTTGTGGATCAAAAGCTTTTCCAAGAGCAAAGCTGATTCTTACTCTGCATAGTATTTCATCCATTGCCAAAGCTGTATATTGTATTAATGCCATTTTAAGGCCATGGATCACACAGGAAGCAACAAGATACAGAATTTACATAAAATAGAGCCATTTTATGTCTTCAGTAGTTACTTTCACATTTAAATGCAGAATTATATAAGGTTGGCATTTGGATGCAAAAATGTTCTCTTACCACTTCTCCAAACAACAGGGAAGTTTCTGTAATTACAGGAGATTTACTGGCTGGCTCGCCACCTGCAGTGATGCCACACGTGGAGGGGAACAGCCGTCACACATCTGTGACAGAGCAGCACGCTGGTGAGTTCAGAAACAAAGGTTGGATAGAGGAGGCAGTTTGGTACAGTAACAGTAACTATTCTAGTTATCATAGCATTCCAAAAATAATAAAAAAAAGTAGTTTCAAAACTAATTCACTGATCTTATCATGTGTATATTTGCAACTTTAATCAAGCACATATTTCATTCCTCTTTTATTGGAAAGAAGAAAAAAACCAAAACTAACCTTCTTCCAGCTTCTTAACCCTGACTTCCTCCAAGCCCATCTGAGAGGCTCCACAGGTAAACTCAAGAAACCACCCTTTTCAAGTCAAACACATCCAGCGTCAAGGTGAATTATGAGGGGAGACACCAATGGCTGGGAAAGAACTGAAAGTCTGTTTTTCCTCTTTGCATCATTTGGAAACAATCTCCACCTGGAGAAAGCATGAACTTGATTTTACAGAGGCCTCCTCATCAAATATATCAATATGTTTACCACAATAAATAAGCATCTTGAGGAACTCTTCTTACTCTGCACATAGGCAAACAAAGGCTAACTCAGGCAACATGATCCTTTGATTATGTGCAAGTTCACACAATTTTATGGCTTTTCTCAACTCTTGTCCTCTCAATAAGCAAAATGTTTCTCTGATTCTTACAACAGTAACTACTCTATCAACTGTGTTCCCTTACTGCGCTGCGCTGCCCTGCTTCATAGGACTTGCAGCTCATCTGACTTACTCTATTCTTTCCCTCAGTCCAACAACCTTCACTGGAACTAAATCCAACATGCCCCTTAGCAGGTAATTCACCTCAGGGTACTTTTTTTTTTTCTTTTGAAATGTGCAAATCCTGTACTGTCTGTAACACAGCACTGACTAGCGCTAAACTCAGGATGTCATATACAACACAACACTGCAGACCAGAGCCAGAGCTAAGGCTCAGAGCCCACCACAGCTCCTGGCAGTGGTAGGCCAGGTAGCTGTACTACTTGGCATATTGGATAACGTGGTACATGATCCATGAGCAAAGTGCTGCAATTATCAGTATCACTGTGATCTAGCAAGTGCTGCTTCTTTCAGGATCAGAAGAGAATTGTAAAGGCAGAAGGGGGAACATACGACACTTCAGTCAGTTCTTTGCTCCCATCCTACCAATAGATTTAGACCCTGTTTCTTTTGCATGAAAGAGACTGCAACCTGTTGGCTCAAAGTTAGGGGGTGAGAAAATTGGCTTTGGAAAAGTGTTTGAAGAGCCCGCTGCAAAGGGGCTTTGGTCCCACCCAGGTGGTGTGTGTGTGACTGCCAGAGTGGCTCCTGGATGGTTGGACAGGGAAGTTTCCTTAACAGTCATTAAAAACATGGAAAAAACCAGCTAATTTTCAGGGTTTGAAAAAGCTGCATCATGTAGTTTTGATCTGATTGAGGATCATGTGGAGTTTCCCCAGGAAGTTAAGATTTTAAACTTTTCTACTTATACAAACACATGCTAGACAAGCCATGACAAATCCAAAAGTATATATATACTTTACTAGACCATTTCCCTGTTAATAAAAAAATAATTAGAAATATAGAAGAATTTGTCAACCAACTGCAAAATAAGATGAATAGAAAAGAGGAAAATCCCTCCATATTGTACAGATCTTCATGCACTAGGCAGTCCCAAAGTCAATTCCCGGATTCAGTTATGTATACAAGCTTAAATACAAGTGGCAACATTTTATTACTGTATATGTTTTTTCTTTTTAATTATCTGAGACTGCCTTAGCTCCTCAGTCCCATGAGCATATGGGCAAGATTCAGCAGGTAAAGAACAACCATCAGGATGATGAATGAAAAACCAACAGAGGCGTGTTTTAAATGCTTCAGCTGAAAGGCGCCGTTTGACTTCAGGTTTAGTTTTACTTGGTGGTTTCTCCTTTCTCCAGTCACGAATATGAACTCTCCCATTTAGAACTAAGATTTAAAAACAAACAAAAACGCAGCTGTTAATAGACAGCCATGGCAATTATACTGGAAAAAATTGCAGTGACAGTCTGTGAATAAAAAGCATATTCTACAAATAGATCACTCAGGCAAAACCAGATGAGCCATTTGGACAGAAATAGAAAAAAGTACACAACAAAGTAAGACAGTGTAGAGACAGTATAAAGAAGAATTGATTGATTTCCTTGAGATGTTTTACTGTGATGCTGAATAGTTTGAGGCACCTTTGCATCATCTCTGTAGAAGTATGTTAGTTCATTTTAAATACAGCAGTTGGGATCATTTAGACTAAAATCATCTGAATTTAGATTGCAAATCTTGACAAAAGAAGTTTCTAGTTCAAGGACAGTAATTCTTCCCATGTTCATAACTTTATGACTCCACATTTAAAATGTGATTACCAGCAAGTGTCTTCTAGTACTTTCACAGTTCACTGACCCAAAAACATACTGCACCAACGAGATGACAAGTCTAATCCTTCATATGACCCAACAGTGAATCATTGGTTAATAAAGATTCAACACTTTGGGTTTTTTTAAATTCATTTGCTGTGTTGGGACCATAAACTGCACATGCACACACTTGTGAACCTCTGTCAACTCCTTAAATGTGCAAACAAAATAGATAAAAGGAAGTTAACAAGAGAGGAAGAAAAAAACAGATAAAAACAACAGTGAAAATGAAGAGGGAAGAATCTGCCACTTTTAAGTTGCCATGCTCTGTTTTCATATTCTGCTTCAATCACACCTTCTGTATCACACACACTTGTAGCTTGGGATAGTTAACCAATGCCATTCTGCATTCTGATAATTGCTATTCAAAAAGTAACAAGTTGAGTGAAAGCTGAATATCACACATTCTGGACTGGACGAGTTCATCCCTCCAGGTTTCCTTGTGATACACAGACAGATCTGAACTCATACAAAGCCAATCAAGAAGCAGTTTCAGCTGAGTTTTAAAATCCCTCTCAACAGATGAAGAAAAATTAGCAGATATAGTGCCAGTTATGATTAAGCATCGTTTTTTCCTAGAAAATCAGTCTTGTATTGGACAAGATGCCTGATCAAAAGAAACTGCCACCAGTTATTCTAAGTCCCACTTTTGTCTGTGTGTGTACATCTGCCTGTTTTCCACATTTAAAAAAAAAAATAAGTAAAGATGACAAAAGAGCTGTAACCATGTTCTTCTCTGGCCTCTTGGGCACGAGCAATGTCCTTCCAAAACACCTGCTGACAGAAGTTTCTTGTTATGGTGACATGCTCCTGAGGGAAGAATCAAATGTCTCTACTGAAGTCCTGGGGAGTATCCATGTGATGTGAATTACCGAGAAAGGTCTGGCTTTAATCCTGATCTTTCTTCAGAGATAATGTGCACACAGCCTCCCTGCCAATTTAAAATGCTCATTGCACTTACAATGTAACAGGTTGCAAAATCTATTCCACCTATTCCTAAAGATAGGGAACCGCATTCAGACACATAATAACAGTGCGACCAACTCTTTTTAATGGATAGCAATTCAAAAGGGTTTCAAAATGGATTCACATTTTTTAATGGCCAAGTGTACAGAAATCCTTAGTGGATGCTAAACTTGGTTAAGGTAACCACTGGCAGCAAATAGGTTGCATACTCGGGATTATTTGCCATGGATTAGGTGATCAGTACTTTACAGGAGGCATAAAACTGCTAGGACATAACACACTTTGAAATTTGAAGCAGCTTTAATACTGATGAAGCCTTGAAGATCTCATAGTACTGCAAAGCTACATTTTACTTTTGCAAAACTTCATACTGACAAAAAGAAAGCAAACCACAAAACAATTGCAACAGGGGAAAAAAACCAAAACCCAAAAAACTGCTATCAACAAATCCAGCCAGCCACAGAGGCTTGGTACTGAGTTCTTTCTGCCATGCTACCACAAGCTACATAAACACATCAAGCCTCACAACTACTGGTTCTTATGGAGGCCAGTTTTGTTTCATGTGAGCATTTACACTTCGGGGTTTGGTAAGGTCAGACTAAGCCTCAGTTAAATGCTTTAGTAAATATGTTCTGTATTTGACGGCCTCAAAACCATAACACAGCATAAGAAAAATAAAAAGTCAAAGAAGAGCATCAAATTAGCCACTTGAACTAAAGGGTTGTCTTTTCAGACACTGTCAGCGTAGAACATTTTGCTGACAGATGCCCTATCAATTTCATTTATAAGAGTTTTTCTAACAATATCTTGGAGCAATGGGCACAGAGGACTATTCAGCTTTCCACAAAGGTACAGGAAACAGCTAAACACCACCATAGTAATTTTCCAGTTAAGTTTAACCGCATATAAAGGAGATAAACTAAATGATTAAGGAAAAACAAAACAAACCCCAAAACTCCTTTACCTTCAAATACTTGATGATTGTTCTTGAGTAGTGTCTGCAGGCCTCCATATTCACTCTTCAGCTTTTTTAAAGTCTCCTTATTTAAGTGTTCTGCCACTTCTTTCAAGGTAAGACTTTCTGTAACAAAAAATGTTACAGATATTAAAAACCTATATATATAAAACCTTAAGACAGTTTAACTTCTATGTAAAGTAATGATTACGAACAGAATGTTTGAATTATCTACCAGTACTGCAGCAATTTTTTTTTCACAATATAATGCACGATATATATTTTATGTATATATTGTCTATAAAAAAGCAGCTTTCATTTTACAGGACTCAGGTCAGAATTTCCACGGTAAGATACACTTTTTATTTGTTCTGCTTTTTCTACAGTAGCATGTAACCCTCATTGCAATAAGCACTGTTTATAACCATGTAGCTAGAAGAGGAACTGACTCAAACAGTAACCATGAAAAACTACTGTAAGTAAATAATAAAAACAGATAAAGGGAAATGGAAAGATGGTAGTAGTGAGAACTGAGGGCTTACAAAAATAACAGCAACTTATATGCTTTTTGTTCCTAAGACTAAACTAAAAATTCCTGATCATGTTGTAACCTAATAGCACTTTAAAGCACTTCTTACACAATTCTTATAGAATTATAGCTAATTATCACGTGAATATCCAAAACCATAATATTATCCCCACACAGGGGTAGAGTGTTGTAGAACTGTGGGGTTTTAGTCTGCTTTAATAAAAATGGATTCTATAATAGTATTTAAGTGTAAACCAGAAAAAAACCTCATAGAATATTCTTCCATGTGCAATAAAACACACTGGGAAAAAAAGCACCTTTGATTGCTACTGTACTGTTCTCAGTATTTCCTAAAAATCTATTCACTTACTAAATTTAGAAACATGTAAATTTGCTGGAAAACACATGTTCTACCAGCCAAACATAGTGTAAAGGAAAGATAAGCTCACCTCCCTGATTCCAGGTATTCATATTTCCACCCTGCATATTAGAACACGATTTTGGGGGGGCTGCATTTAATAGCAAGTTTGCCACATTGAGAACAACATCATCTACAAAATCCCGAGGGAGGGAAGCACAGTTTCTGATTTGTTCTACTTTTTCCCTGGGTTGAAATCCAGGCATCCAAATTGTATCAGCTGTCCCAGTCTCATCTTCAGGAAGTTCTGAGCCTGCTTCTTCGCAGAGACCATCACAGCGATCCTTGTGATGAAATCCAAGTCTTCTGTCACATGTGACCACAGCACAGGCCCGACGACTATTAATAAACTGTGTTATCTGCTTGTCCATCAGAGCATGTTCTGCAGGTGGATAGGTCCTACTTTTTCCAATAAGGCTAACCTATTTGAGTAGAAACAGGTAAATCACTATTTACACAGAACCCCATACATACAGCCAGCCCCACAACCTCCACATGTTTATGCAGGTATCTCACTACCTACAGGAGAATCCAATACAAATTCAATGCTCAGTAACATCTGAAGGCCTTTTAATTCTAGATTTTGAACATTGGTGCCCCAGAAGAAATCCAGTAAACAACTCATAATCCATCATGCCAAACAATCACAGAGAAAAAATATTGTTCCTGACCCTCAGATTATTTACAAAGTTAAAGCTGGACACCTCTTCCTACTCTGAGAGCACTTCACTTTGAATTTCACTGGACACGAAAAACAGCAAAGTTAAGCACAAAAAAGCAAGACAGACAGCTAGAAAAATTAAGGCAAAAATGAGGGGGTTTAAGTTTTCCATCCTATATAGTGGCATAAGAGAAAATCATGAAACCTTCCATTCTTTCTTGTTTTCAGGATTGTACATATAACATTAAGAGCAGAATACCCAAGAAAACATTCAGTATTTTTAGTCTCTCTTCAGAGCATGTTGCATCAAGTAATGCAGCTGACTATAGTCTTATCTTACAACAATAACAATGAACAAACATCCATATACTTCAAACAGAGCAGACTTAAAAAAAATACAAAAGCCCTACACAGGCCAAAATTACCCTTTTTGTTGATGGAATTCTAAGGCAATCTTCTTCCACATGAAAGCCACATACAGATCCCACTTGGGCCACATAATCAAGATATTCTCTGTACTGAGTCTTCTTGCTTTGTCTTCGGCTGTATTTTCCATGGAAATCAAAGAAGCAACATGGCAGCACAAAGTAGCAACATGAATAGGAAGACCTACAAGAAGGATAACAAACTGCTGAATAGTAAGTTATTCCAGAAAACACAAAAATTTAACAAATAACCTACCAGAAAAAAGCAAAAAAAGCAAAAATGGATATTTTTATTAAGCAACAGAGCTTCATACAATAATATCTGTAACTTCCCCTTTCAGGAGATCTATTAGCTTAATCAAAAATACTATTTCACAAAGTTTTGCCGTAGCAAACTGCCAACTTGGTTTGCAGAAGTAAATCTCTAGATAGTAAACTCCTACTGCTGGTTGTAAAAAGTGCAACAGTTCAAGGGAAGGCAGAACCACAAGCTTTTATTGACAAAAAAACAAAACCCAAAACAGAAACAGATTCACATATAAAGAATAAAAATCACTTCTGGTTTTTGAACTTCAAAAGCAAAATGCTGCACTGTATTCTACTGAGAAAGTAAATACTGCATCCATGCTTCTCCACAGAAAGAGAAACACTTTGTAAAAATAATCAATTTGCATCAAAAGTAGCAACTCTTGCAAGAACAACAGGTGTGGCAGCAAAAGTGACAGTTTTTACTAAGCCCACATAGATAATTATGGGGGGGGTGTTTGGATTTTTTTGCTTGTTTGTTTTTTTAATTCCTTCCCTCCCACCCCCCTCCTTCTGCAAAAATACCTAGCTGCAATTACAGGTATCCATGGTGTTAACTCATCTGAATGGTTTCCTATGAGCCAGTCAGTATCTGGAAAGAGATGACTGTCACTCGGAATGATTGTGGATTCCTGAAAAACAAAACAACACATTAAGTGAATTCTATTACAGGTTTCTTTAAAGCATTTAATTTGTTAGTAAAGCACTAAGCAGTAATATTAAATAATACCAGCTGACAAATAGAAGGCGAATGAGCAGCACAGACACCAACAATGTTTTCCTCAGGTAGCAATTTTTTATAGCTACAGAGAAGTAATTTAGCAACAAATACCCACAAAACATTGGTCAGACAAGGAGTGGAATAACAACTCTGATTAAGATATCTAGGACTGAAATATCTATAAACAAATATCATATACTGGATTATGATTTCTTGCCAGTCTCCTTCTGTCACATGTACGTCTGTATTCAATTTTTCAGAAAGTCACTTAATTTGCTGCCTTGCTGTCCCTAGGACTCACACAGCAATTAATCAGAACACAGCTTTATTGTTATCTTCTTCTTCACAGATGCTGCCCAAATTGAATCCTAATATACAAAACACCACTCTTCACATGCTATCATTCACATATAATAAAACAAACAATAACAAATAAACAAAAAACCCCACACAAATAAAACAAACAGTATGAATTCTTCATACAGATTAAATTTCAAAAGTTCTAGAGTGCCTTTAATGTTTGTGCCTCGCATGTTTTCTCACCTTGAACTAAGTTCAGCAAAGAAAGTAATTAAAGATGTTGATAGCATGGAAGTACACACCCTTCCCTGAAATTGTGTATGAACATTAAAGGAATTATTGGGCAGATTTGGAAAAAGTTTTAGATTTGAATTTCCACAGACCTTTAGGACAAATTCTGAAAATGATGCCCATAATCTCTTTTTATATAGAAAATATATGTTTTATGAGATTAAAATTCACATGTATATACAAAGCAGTATCCGTACAGGAATTAAAAGAAACCAAAACAAAACCATTTATTAGGAAATTTCAGATTCTCTTGGTTACATTCTAATTCCCCCTTAAGGGGAATAATACAGTCATTATTGTTCACTTTAAATACTACAGCTCTGGCCATTTTTAGTTATGAGTATACATTTCTAGATAATTAATGTAACAAGTTTCTTTTTGCCAGATTACTAGATGTTAAACCAAGTCTTTGGTAAGTGTTTTCTTAATGTTGATTAAATAAGTTACTAATACTTTACATTTCAGTTTTGATCATTCAATTTAGGCATAGCATGAATTATCAGTGCCACACTCCACATTTTGACAGTCACCCATAATCAAATGTGTATTCACCGTGTCTGACAACAGTTTGGAGATAGAGAATGCCACCTGTTACATCCATTTACATTGTTAGTATTGCACTGAACATCACAGATGACAACATACATCCTGCAACTCATGCTTTAAGTAAAGATCAAAACAAAATTAGCTACAAGGATAACAACAGGCTGTGAGCAGGTGCTTTTTCCTTCTGTGGCTCCTATGCCTACAGGAGCCTTGCAAAATCATTTCACCCTTCCTGTTCACTGTCTAACTCCTTCCAGCATAAATCAGCATTTTCCTCATATGCATATTTTTGATATTTTTATTGTTTCTGTCTGGGTAGAAAAAGGAACACTAACACAAGGAAAAAGAGACAATGCTGTTCAGCATGATCAGTTGTGACTTAATATAGTACAGGAGGAAAGAAAGACCACCACAGCCTGACATTTCGGGTTGTTTGTTGAAGCTTTTCAGAAAGATCTGCTTGCAAACTGCAGCAAAGGGAAATGGCAGTTTTGGCAATCTATACCCAAAATGGCAGGGTGGCAAAGAGAAGGTTACACAACACTGTGGAATTTTCACCTTCCATATGTGAAAACTGACACTCTTTTGTTAATTTAATTTAAGTTGTTAGCATGCAAAGATATGCTGAATTAACTTTAAATAAAACTATTAGAGAAAAACTACTGGTGGAAAATTATTTTACTGTATTGAAACCTGACAATTTTTGAGAACACAGTGAGAAATTTTAGACCCTAGAGAACTGGAAACCAGGAACACCTCACCTCCAAAGAGCAACTGTTCATTGTCACCACACTTAAATGAGTATCAGATTAAGAATGCCTGGAATCCAAGTGAATGTTCTTGTGCTCAAATTGTTCATAAAAATGCTATTATGGAACTTGAAATGTAATCCCTCTTTCAGACTCATTTTACTGTTCATTTTTGAAGGCTGTTATTTCAATGATTTAGACTGACTCTTCTGAGATTCAACAACAATTTTGCCCCCCAAACAGCACATAGCACTAGAAGGTCAGAACCACTTTCAAGAAGAAGCCACCCATAATTTTGAGTATTATTCTCTTTTATGAGCTATAGTGGTGCAAACAAAGCTGCTTAATATTGATCTTGCAGTAAAATCAACGCTCGTTTCATGGTGTGCATGTCTGTACGTGCAGTAAGAAATCATGCTGATGTTCTTGGCTGAAAAATGAGCAAGTTGCAAATACGCAAGGGTACGACACAGTATTGCTGTCATAATTCCCTTTTCAACTTACTTTACAGGCCCACAAGGCATATGGGTGGCATCATACCAAACCCATGGGTCACTTTAGACAACTGTCTGTAACCCAGTACGCAGCACTTGCATCAATACAACCCAAAACAATGAACAAATGAATACATTTACGTATCAGTAAGACTGACATACATTTGTGTAATACCTCTAAATGAGTCTCTGATCCATACATGTCCCATATTTTTCTTCTCCTCACATCAATTCCTCTACCTGAATGCTGAAATATTTGAACAACAAAAAGTGCAACTTTAAGTACTACATTTAGCAGAAATTGTCCAACAGGCTCACTAAATGTACATATTAGCATTGATTACTTCATTCATGCTTTTAAAACTTAGACACATAACAAAACACAGCTTCATCATTTCAGGCAGAAATTCCTTTCTTCTCACTGATATATGAAGGGAATTACTAGGAAACCTTAATATATCTGGTTCAAAATTTTATCTGGGCACACCTACTAAGACTGCTCTTGAAAATCTGCATCTCTACAAATGCAAAAGCACAGGTATTGATTTTTGGTTTGTTTGTTTTTAAAATACCAAAACCTTTCATAAGGTGAGTACTACTGTAGCACTCAAAGGGCTCAGAGAAGAATGCTACCCTAAGCAGTTCTTAGGAGAGCACCACCTTTCAACTCCTGAAGTTGAAACACTTTTTTCCCTGTTTGAATTGAAGGGAAGAGGAAATAGACTGGAAACCAAAGCTAGAAATGAAGCACGTGTAAGTATTTGAAGTTCAAGAACCTTGTGCAGAACAAAGCAAAAATCAATTACTAAAAAAGTTTCATAAAACTCTCATGATTTTTTGATGGTCAATGTTTGTCAGCACTCCACCTAATGAATGAAGAGTCTCCAGGGAAAATAGCAGCTTATATTAGACAAAATTTTTCTGGCCACACAATAATAGAAAGCTTGTGTTAGGAGAACTTGGGACATTTCCCTCCGCCCTCAATGACATCTATTCATCTAATAAGAGATATTTATTTCCTCTACAAATTGTACCACATTCTCCTAAAAGTGGAAAATGCAATTTTCTGAGACAGACCCAACTCCAGTGGCTTTTGCTTAGTCTCACTGACTTTTTTTTTGTTGCTGTTTCAGAAACTACATCTCAACAAACTGAATTCTGTCGTTGCCACATTTTCACTCCCAAAAGCACAGTATGTTGTGAGGCATTTTAAATTAAGAAATCTCAAGATTGCTTTTAAAGATATAGAAAAACATTTTCAGGATGTCACAAGTAGAACTCAGTCTGGATAAAAGTAAGTTCATGAACACCATCTTGTGAGAGAGAATCTGTCAAGGAATGTGTCAAGATTCCCCATTCCTTTTTCTACAGCATAACTAAAATACACCATTACTTTTTCTTCTTCCTCTCAGTTTCTTACCTCAGAAAAAATAGCCCTGAATTTAAATGAAATGCCCTAATAAAAATAGATAAATAAACAAAAACTTTCTAATGTCCTACTAGTATTTTCTCTTGGTAACTAGAGTGACAAAATCCTATTTTAGCAACATTAATTAATTTATTTTTGGCTATTTGCATGCCAGATAAAAGGAAAACGTAACAAGAATACTGAGTCTAGCTTTTAATCATTATTTTTAAAAGCATTCTATTTACCCCTTCATTGTTTAGAATATGAACCAGCAGACCATTTCCACATCCAAGATCTACAAATGATTGTTTCTTGGTCAACCCTTTTTCTCTTCTCTCTTCTTCCCAAAAAATCTAAGACAAGAAAACAAAACATTTAGACTTCTGCTCTCAAGTTTCTCTACGAGAAAGCATCAAAGGTTATTGGAAATGAAAGGAGAAAGCTGGGAATGCAGATGTGACAGAAAAAATTCACTGAATACACAGATAAAATAACTTTAGAGAAAAAAAACCCAAAACCAAAGCCAAAAAGCACCCCTTATGGAGTGGGACAAGAATTATGTTGCAAAATATCAAAAATTTTCCAAGAGCTAAGCACATCCTCCATTCCCTTCAGAGCCGCTAGGAGCTGAAATTAATCAGGGCTTTACAATTCTGGGCTAGAATGAGAATAAATGCAATATAAGCGCTAAAACAATGGGTGCAAGAGAAGAACAACAGAAAACAAAGGAAGTATCATGTAAACCTCAACAGTGTTTGTGCAAGTTATACCACAGAGGCATTTATATGCACTGTATTAAAGAAATCATTGGTGGCAGAGCTGAAAATAAAACCCCAAATGTTCTTTGTAACCACTTGCTGATAGATTGGTACATGTAACATCCCTTTCTACAGAACAAAGCAACAGTGTAACCTAGCAAGTTAAGGGCCCCAAATTCTACACCAGCTAAAGGGACCCCAAAGCTTTTAGCCAAATTCCAGTCCCTGCTCAGTACATAAGTAGTAACTTTTACATAGATAATGCAATTAATAATTAATAATTGGACGTTTCTCCGCAGAGCACGGATTAATCTCTATCACTTTCAAACTTTTTCCTTCAATGAGAAGTTACAGAACACATTCATCAAGTTAGTGATGATTATTCACTACAACTACCAAAAATCCTCAGGAGTATTTAAATATGAAAATTAAGATTTGTAACATTGTCACTTTTGAATATCAGTGTTACTAAAGGGAAAGAAGCTGAAGATAAACATAGCCTGATAATCTCATGGATTATGTTTTTAAATTTACCAATCATTGCACTTTGGCACTCTAGGCAGTATCCCAGAAATCCCTAATTATCTCCTACACAGATCGTACCTATCCTCCAATTCCTCCAGAGGTTTTCCCAATACAAACTGGACAGCTATTTCTTTGGGCATGCCCCTAGACAGTGGGTGACCTCAGTATGACTGCAGAATAAAATGAGGTCACATATAGATGCCATAAACTCGTAATAACATTGGGCCTACCTTTTCTTAACCACCTGTTTAATGTACTTCTAAACAATGAGTTTCATATACTGTCATATAGCTACCCAAACATTTTGCAAGGAGGCTTGGTTATTAATACCATACTTTGAGTTTTCATTTATGTAAGCTGTATATTGAATGACTTTAATAAATTTCTGAAAACTGCTGTTATTTCAGCTAACTGTGAACCAAAAATCACATGTATAAAAATGGTATCACTCCAGAATTTTCTTGTGGCTACAACTAAATTCCTAATGTTCAACACTGAATATTAACACAGTGGTAAAACTGTAAAGATGAGTCTATTACACACCTCTTTCCACAAACCAGTATCTAAGGTTCTGAGGGGTTAAACAGTCAATTATCAAAATAAATTAGTCCTCAAAGAGTTCTGCAAATGGGCTAACTTACTTACAAATACTGATTTAGATAAGATGCTAGAAATATAGTTCAAGGTGGCATGCTCTTACCTAGAGTTGTCTAGGTACCTAGAGTAAGTCTGCCACCTTGAGCAGACTTACCTAGAGTCTGCTCAAGGTGGCAGACTCTAGATGGCAGACAAAAAAATTTATGTGCCTACATAGCGACATATTTTGATGCCTTTTAAAAAACCTACAGTTTCTAGTAACTGCAGGTGGCAGAATTTTCATGGAATCTTAAGTAGGTAAGTTCCTGAGAAAACTGCACCAAGCATTTGCCTGCATTCCTAGCATCTATAGTTGGCCTTATCACATTTGAAGATGGGACCGGATCTGAAATTTTATCGGGGAAAGGCACAGTAGCGAAAAACCTCTGGCATAAAATTAACAAGTAATAGAAAAATGTATAAAACAGTGACTCCTAACCTCCAATTGGTCCATCTAACCACTTCTACATCAGTGCTTTTTGCTTTATCACTTAGAAACAAATACATCTTGCATATGTAGATCATAAATTTCCTGTGACAGAAGACTGCAAATCTTCATATCTCTACAAAGAAATTTTTCTTTCCCTCTAAATGGATTTTATTTAGAGAGGTTCTATTATTAGGAAAGATCATCTTATAGCATATTGTTAGGTAAATCAATTCCCTACCAGCAAGTAAGTGGCAATGGCAACATCTTCATAAACAAATTTCTCAGGATCTGTCACTTCAGGCCACACCTTCAGCAAAAAAAAAAACCAACTTAAAAATAGAGAAATATTATTTTCTGCATCATCTGAAGTAACTTCAAAAATGCTCAGACACAGCAATTTGAATACTCATTCACTTCAATAGGTTTCTGCACTTCACGGATTTTGCATTTTAACCTCATTAAAATATACACAGAGAATATAAAGACTGTTAGATTTTCTGGGTCACACAAAAGAATGATGGTATAAAGAATGTCTGTTCTCAACCAAACAACAAAGTTTCTAAGAATAGTATGGCTCTATATGTGCAAGTCACAAGTAAACTGCTGCATCTGCTCTGTAATAGACCCTGTACCCTTTGCTTAACTTTCTCACCAGAAAAATTCACATCTTCTTCCTGTGCAACATTGGTAACATGAACATTTGTAAATTTCTTTTCACAAGGCAACAGACACAGAACTATCCTGGCACAAGAGGACATGAAGAATCAAAATGTGAAGTAGGAAGAAAAGTCCATGTATTATCCTCAAGTGTTATTTTGTAAATGAAAAATTGAAACAAAGACTAAAATGCTCACCACCACTGAATCCACTGCGGGGCAAAAGACTGAATCACTGCCTTACTGAAACGTCCAATTCTCCTCTCCAATATATCTTTCTATTTGTACACAAATATCAACAGTAAAACCTTTCAATATTTCCAGCGTGTTTTACAAAAGCATTTACCAATTTTTTTGCTTGCAGCTAGAGCCTGGTTGGTAAGAACACACACATTACTTCATACAGCCCTGATAGAGCTGTATGAAGTAGATACAGTCATAGAGCTGATCTCTGTTGCTCATCAGGATCCCCAGGACAAAGAAAAAATTACAACACTAGTTCTCTAGCTCAAACGCATATTAAGATACCAACCAAATTTCAGAGGATTAATAGGAAATTTAACCTACTTGCTAACCAGTGCTGTTTCCAGAGTCTTTCAGGTTTTAGAGAAGGAGTTGCTTTATTTGTGCCTTCTAAAATGGATGACTTAGTATTTATTCCACTGATCTGCTTACTTGTTTTCACAAGGGAAACATTCTGGAAAATGCCTAACTCCTCCAAATATTTATTGTGAATTTGGCTCTAAATCTTGCTTTTCCAGTTAAGTTCTTCCAAACACTAAATTGTTTTATTCTCCACATATACAAAAAAAATTTCCAAAACATGAAATCAAAAAACATACACTTCAATTCCATTATTTCTTCTACTAAAAAAGTATTTATTGAAAGAAGCAGCTTCACTACACTAACAATGAAAAAAGATATGAAATGACATTATTACTGCATTTGCTGCTAAACTTACCTTTACCATCGCTTTGTACTTTTCTTTGAGGTCTTGATAAACCTTGCTGTATTTTGCTACAGAAATGAGCGAAAGTGTACTTTTGAACTCACTGGGCTTTTGCTCCACAGACCATTTAGCCAGTTTGGACAAAAGTTCGTTCCCAAGCCATGCTAGTTTGGGGTATGCAATTCCATCTGAAAACCAATCTTCTGGAAATGGAGCTACAACAGACACAGACCTTTACAACAAACAAACAAACAAACAACTTTGTATAAATACAGTATTTCACTATTTCAGCTACCTCAAGGAGAGAGAAAATAATGATTAAGTGGAGAAAATCAGCAAATCAGAGATATAAAACTAGACTGGAGAATAAGGAAATATGTACAGAAACAAAAGGAAAATAAACCAGTGAAGTTACAGAATAATGGAACAGTCTCCCCTGATTTGTTAGCTCATTATCTCTCAATTCAAACACTGTATATGAGTCCATACTGCATTTAACACAATTAATGAGGACTCACATATGATGAGCAACCTGATTTCACAAGACAGCCAAACACTAAACGGCAAAAGTCAATTATGAAATTCCTGAAAAATAATATGAAAATTTAGGAGAAAAATATATCCATTGTCACAATTTTTTCTAACTTTATTCAGATTTTATTAGAGCTACATCCCCAGATGCTCAGGATCAGACTGCAACGGTCTACATTTCAGTGACTGAAGCTCAGTGGGTTTACAGCAGCTCCAGTTTGACCCTCAACCTTATGAACATCCACAGAACCTTTTTCACAGGCACAGCTAGTTCCTCATGATCAGAAGAAATATATTTTTTCTAGACCACACACAGGTACAGTTAATGTACACATTCAAAGGTGAAATAGGCTTGTTTTATGTTCTGGGTATTGCAAATGTTTCTTTTTACAGAACAGTATGCACTCATATCAGACCACTACTGTAATTTACTAATCAAGTAGGAAATTATACAAACTAAGTCGCCCACATACCAATACTAAACCACTGCATTACTCTTGCAGTAACTCACTGTTTGCTTCCTCTCTCACTCCCACACTTACCATTCCTCATCTTCTACGTGCTTAAGTTGAATTTGATAAATATTGCACTTTTTAACCAGGTATCTTCCTTCACTGTTTTCCTCCAGAGGAAGAAAGGTCACAGTTCCATTGTAAACATCTGAAAAGATATGCAAACAGGGGTTTATTATTCCATGCTGCAACCCAACCTGGTTAGCACCAAAATTATATTCTCTCTCCTTAAGTGCAAACCGCTAAGGTAAAATCTAAGACAACAGAGAAAGAACCACAATGCTGAGAACACATCTGTTCCTCAGTGTGCCTGACATACTCTTTTTTTTTTCTTTGAAGGCATTAGATAAGAATCATACACTACAAGAATGTCCTAAGTCTGCCCTATAAATGACTATAGGTCCTCCTGAATTGTAAATCAAGTTGTTTCTGGAATTCTGATTCTTTCCAAAACATTACTGCCAGAATTTAATCCATATCAACATTTTTTCCAAAATTTATCTTAAAAACAGTGTCAAGCTCTACCTTATGTAAGTTTCTTTATATTAGTAGGACTTATTGCAGCATATTACCATCATAAAAGTAATAAAAAAACCCAAACAAACAAAAAAAAAAACCACCAAAAAACCCCCAACAAAACAAGTTTAGCTTCTTTCTTAAGTAATACTTAACAATAAGAAAGTCGATACAAACTGTTCTACTTGGCCAGGCAGGTGCTACAGCTGCCTACTCTTTTCAGTAACCCTGCATTTCCAAACACTGTGGTCACTCCTTACAAGCCCATCATTAGGTCTGCACTACAAGCAGCGTTTGTGCGAGGGGAGCTTACTCATAAGAGGAGCTCCAGAGCGTCACAGGTGTTTGACCTCTGTAATTTGTATTTCAAATGTTGACGCTTCTTAGCACAACAACGAAAGGCAAAAATAAATCCTAAGGACACGATCAGGAAAAAAAGTCCATCTTCACTCCCACAAGCAGCGGGGAGAAAAACGGCATTTTAACTGCGAGACAATCTCTGACGGGACGGGTGTACGACAGCCTCAGGCTGCGCTCCGGGCCCGGCCTCCCGCCCCCTCAGCGCCGGCTCCGCTCACCTTGCACCACCAGCTCCGGGGCCGGGGGCGCGGCGGGGCGGCCGCGGGGCAGCAGCGTCCTCAGC
>VZRJ01012168.1:496640-610902 GCA_013397565.1 Ptilonorhynchus violaceus | reverse complement strand
CAGCGCGACGCCCCCGGGGTCCCGCACGGCCGCCGTCCCCACCAGCCCCATCCGTCGCCCGCTGCTGCCGCCGCGCCGGGCCAGGAGGCGGAGCGCGTCGCAGGCTTCTCCCGTCAGTTCCCGAGGCGGAGACGGCGGCGGCCGCAGGTACGTAGCGGGTCCCCTCGCCCCGGGCTGTGGCTCTGAGGCTCCAAGCGCCGTGAGAGACGCTGCGGTGACGTCTTGCGGCTGAAAACGCGGGAAGCCGCCAGCTCCCGGCAGGGCGTGGGGCCGGAGGGCCGTGACCGCACGTAAGGCTCTGTTTGGGGGAAGGTTTGTGCCGCTGTGATAGCGGGACCGCAGCCTGGAAACCCTCCTGAGAGCGGACTCCAGACCGGGACTGACACAAGACAGTCAGCCCAGCTCTTGAAGGAGAGGTCTCGCTACACTTTCTGTAGCAAATAGCGGTACATTACATTACATAGTCTTTTTTTACCTCCTCTGAGCAGAACCGAGGCCGCGCCATGCATTCGGGCCGTTCAAATAGAGATTGTGCAATGACCCCTCAGAGGGCTCCTGCAGAAGGGTTCATGATTCATGCCCTGGCTTTGCCCCGCTCAGGGTTGTCCTTCTGTGGGCGACTGCCAGCAGCAGATTACTCGGAAATACAGAGCCGCGAAAACAAAATAAAAGAAAACACTGGTGATGTCATCTCGCAGAATAAGGGTACAGTATCGTTATTGTCGGCGACTACTAAATGTCTGAGCTGTGTCATTGTCACACAAGATAACTGACCATAGTACCCTGCAAACTGACTTCCCCTCGTGATTTGTGACCCGGTTTTGTTGTCTGGGTATGAATCTGAATTACAGACAGAAGCACTTGCCACAGAAAAAGGTTTCCAACTCAGCATTTGTCAGTGAAACTGCAGCGTGGTTTTTACTGCTGCCTTCACACACATTTTGAAATATCAGAGCAAGGCTGAAATTAACACTGAAGTTATTCTCTAGGGCAGTCCTTTGTTACTTTCCTATTGTAACCACTTGTTTTGGATTCCTAATTAGTTTTGAAACTGTTTGCTTGGAGCCAAATTATATTAAAACATTGTGTGAAGTCAGAGAATTTGTAATATATTTTAAGTACAGGATCTTTTTTATGAATGCTTAGGTTTTCTCATTTGGGCAATCTCACTGATTTGCAATGTAAATAAAGTTAGATTCAATAGCTGCAATATTTCAATATAACTTTTTTCTCTATTATCAGTCAGAAGCCTTGAACTTCTGCCCTGATTTACCTATTTTCCAGTTAGAAGTGTATCTGTTTATTTGGCTGCAGGTCAAAACACTCTTTCTCAATGCCTTTTTTTTCCCCCCACTCTCTTTTCTTTCCAAACCTATTGCTAAGTAATGGAGCTGCACCTTGCTTGAATTGGTTTGGAAATCAAATGCAGAAATACCATCCTGCAGTTCTCTTCTACTATGTTTGTACTGTTCAGAACTAGACGATGACCTCCATAAAGGGATAAGGTTGAAATAAAAGAGATGTAGCAAGGAGATATGTCAAGATGATAGGGAGGAAAAAAGGGGTGGAAAAATCAGACCACTGGAGTAGTAGTTTCTTTATTATGTTCAAAGTCCATACTAAGGCCTTGGCCAGCCCTGGGCCTGTATGTCCTGCCTGTCCTTTGAATTGCTTCTTCCAGCCAGTCCCCTTGTGAAAATGTGGCCAGCTTCTGCTCCGCTGCCTTGATGGTTGTTGCACCTTCCAAGCGTATCAGAGATCTCTGCCGTCTGTGCGGTGGCAGGAATCGCTGGGTGTGCGATGAGCAGCAGAGGGCCCTCTGACACCAGCTGCTGGATGCAGCAGAGGCATCAGCCTTTACTCCTAAAGAAAAGCAAGATTCTCTTTCTGTCCTGAACCAGTGCAGTTGTACCTACTGATAATGAAATTCAGCAGGGTCTGTGCAGTCTTGTACTGCTCTTGCCTGACCCGTAGATGCACACCACAAGTTGCCAGCACACTTTGTGGAGCCTTACTGCTTTTGTTATTTAAGACATGGTATTTTCTTGCCTGGGTCTTTTATCTCTGCCTTTCTTATTATGCGATATTAAGCAATGGTGTCTGTGTTTCATATTTCGCTTGTATTTTAATAACAAAGACTGTGTGATTCATTTACATTGGATCAAAGGCATTTTTTCTTACTTGTATCAAGCCAGTTGAATTAGAAAAAGAGAAGCTCTTAGTTGGCTCTTCACTGCTGTACTCATACATTTCAACAAGTCCATGGATTTAATTAACTACCCTTTTAATTTCTTTTTATTATTAAAAACCAGACATCTGTGGTGCTTCAGTTTGTGATTTATCTTTTCTTGGTTGGTGCAGTTTAGCTAACAATGGCATCCGCACTGAATCGGAAAGAAACGACTGGCAACCAAAATCCATGGGATAGTTTGCTGCCAGATTTCCCCAAAGGCCCACTTTCCAGATATCGTAAGAAAGCTTCCTTCAACTGGAAGGAGATGGCAGTGTTAGTAGATGGCGAAGAGATCATCCAGTTTAAGGTAAACTGCAAGAGTTGTAAGCATGTTTTAATTTTAGAGATATCAGTAGAAGCAAGTATGTAATATTCAAAGGGAGCCTAGTTAATGATACTCTGTAAATATGGAGCATGAAGAAATTTGATTTGCACATCCAGTTTTCAGAATGGAGCAACTTTTAAGCAATCTACTCTGCTGTCTCATAAGGCTCATTTAGTTACTGAACATCAGTACGGGGAGATCAGCAGGTGCTACATTTCAGAACTTCAGTGTTCATTTCAAACCGAGAAAGAGCTGTATTCTGCCATATTTCTTTACTGTTTGCATTAAATCGTATACCCCATGGTTTTGCAATGCACTTAAGCAGAGCTAAGTTCAAGCCACTGTCAAACATAGTACTCCTGTCTTACTTTGACCTAATTTCCTACAATCTCCTGTGCTTGCATTGATGTTTATGTGGCATTGCAGTTGGACAGATTAGCATGTCTATCTTGCTGAAAGTTAACCCTACCAAGAAGAGATTAACTGCAGTACAAGAGATGGTGTGAAAATGCCTGACTTGGAGATCTAGGAGGAGAAAGAACTAGCTTTTTTGAAGGTGGTGTAGATTTACATGGATTTAAGCTAATCTTGAATGTTCATCATAATTATAAAAATCCTAGCAGGTAGATTAGAGAAATCAAAAAGGTGTGGTTCTGCATCAAACTGGTATGTGTAAGAGCCCAGAAAAAGCAAGTGCTCTGTGTCTGAGGGAGTTTCAAAGCTGTGTGGGCATATAGTGCTGTTGATACAGTGAGAGGGAATGACTCTGCCTTTCAAAGGAATGCACAGGAAGTCTGGTTTTCTTCCTTCGTATTCTGTTATTCCCTTCAAAGAGGAGGAAAAGACTTTTAAAACCTCTTTAGAAGATTTTGCCTAAGGTAGTGAATGCTTTTTTCTAAATTATGTGAAAGACAATTAAAAAGATATGAATATCTTGAAGACACAGATCTGGTATAAAAAAAAGCCATAATATATTATGTAATGAAAAAAAAATCCAAATTAAAACATTGAAAGATGCACATCCCCCTATTGAAAGGCTGCATATGATGGTTCCATTAAATTGAGCCTTTTTTTGCTTTCATCTAGGAACAGAGCAGTTGCGGTAGCTTAATGGCCTAACCATCATGACATATTTCTAACTGAGTATAACCCATGAAGTTTTACCTTTATCCTCAGACTGAGGGACTTTGCCCCTTAGATTCTGACAGCAGCTTCTTATATTGAGATAATGAAGCTGCTATAGTAAGTTTTGCCATACTGTTCTTGTACATCCAGAGTGAATCAGTGAATTACTTCATCACGAAGGAGATTTCATACAATTTAGCTGCATGAGCTGTATATATAACGACAGACCATTTAATGTATTTTCTAATTCTCTGGAATTTTTGCTTTATAAGTTTATACCTTCTAGCAAACTATTGTAGTTTGAGACCCAGTGTTATTCTAGAAGAAAGTTAACTGTTGTTGTTAATTCTTTTAGGTTAACATTCTCATGTCAGTTTTTTGCCCCTTTAAGAACAGAATCTTCTCTGCTCTGGAAAGTGATCCTCTCTTTGCACGTCAACCTGGAGAAGATTTGTGCCGTGAGAAGTATCAGGAGCTGACATTCCTGCGCTGTAAAAGGCTCTTTGAGTATGACTTTCTTACTCAGCAAGAGGTCATAGAGAACCCATTAAAGATTGTTCAAATGGTTCTCTGTATAGGAATGTATGATTGGTCTCCATGTCTCCAGTTTTTCATACATGGTGGTGTAAGTACAGTTCAAGGGCTATAGTGGTGTATGTTTGAATTTAAGGGACTTCTAATACCATAATTCTGCTGCTTTATGCCTGTTTTATTAAAACTGCCTTTTCCTTGTCCTTTCTTTTCAAAAATGGAGTTTAGTTTTAACTGTTTCAAAGAATCAGAGAGCTGTGGGTAATCTTTGTTGTTAAGCCCTGTCTCCACTGGAATCCCACCTGGAGGGTAAAGGTGAAACAGTACAGAGATACAGAAAAATTTTTTCATGCCTAGAGTTCCATCTCCTTTTGCCTCCTCTCTAGGGCAGTAGCAGCCAAAGAACTTGCTTGTTGGTGGCTGTGCATTTACTAGAGATTTACAGGTATCAGAACCTTACTTGCTTAAGCCCCAGTGTCTTGATTCAGGGCAGAATCCAGAAGGAATAGAAACCAGTGTAAAGTGTCTCACTGACGTCAGTGGCTGGATTCTGTTAATCAGTTGCTTCCTGGATGAGTCTCCCACAAAGAATACTTGACATAGGTGGTCAAATAATATCAGTTGAATTAATTAATATTTACAATTCACATGGCTGGGGCAGGTCTAGGAATTATAGTTTTGTTATGTGAATATCCGTGTAGGAAAACTGAAAGTAGCTTTCAAAACAGCATTCTCGTCTGATCTTGAAGCAGCTACATTCAGTTCCCTGTCTGTTTGCAGTAAAATGAACTGGAATAGTCTTTAAGTTTTCCTTTACTCAAGAGAACATCATTAAGGACAAATGGAAAGTATTTTTAAGCGTTTGCAATGAAGGCTTGAACAGGTTAGAGCTGTGACAAGTTCAGTCCTCTGTAAAGGGGTCTTGACAAGATCAAATCCTGACTTGCCTCCCCCAGCTATGGTCTGAGTATAGCTTACCATGCAGCCCACTTTCCCTGGTTTCTTGGGCATCACTATTACAAATCACGTGTAATTTGTGCTTTCCATCATAGGGCACTGATTTCGTTCGTAATTCTGTTTTTACAGGTATTTGCAGGTCCAATTGTGAGTGCTTCTGAGAGGTTTGCACACATTATGAAACAAGTTTTTACTATGGAGGTAATTTTTTTTAATAACTTGTGAGAACTGAGCACCATCAGAACTGTGTCACTGTTTGCACTTTTGTGTTATTTCTGATATCTTCACATACCTGGTACTTCTAAATAGCAAAAGAAAAGACCATGGAGCAGATTCAAGCACTGAGCTCTGACTATCCTCACTATTAGCTGATAAACCACTTCCTGGATATGTTTCAGACTGTCCAAGTTAACATCCAGACAAAGTTTGGAAACATTTCCCAAAAGACGATATAGATGGCATTACAACAGTTTAGTCTCTGTCCACAGTCATTTAAGAGTATCCTACTAGGATATGCAAAACCTTGCAATGTTGCCGTAAAAATCCCATTCTGATGCTATAAACTGGAAAATAATAATGTCTTAAATTCAAAGAAACACCACATGGAGTTTCTTTGAGTGGAAACTCAGGACCAAGGACCCTGCAGAATAAGTGCAGCCTTCCTGATACAGAAGGTGCCAGTCCTAAACAATTTCTCCAGTCTAGGTCATGTGGGCAGCGTTCACTGTCTGGCCAGACCCTCTTTGTCTTGCAAGATGAATATGCTGAGTGAACTCAAACTGAGCTTTGTGCTTCTTTTGTTACTCTTTATCATTTGTTTTGGGGTTTTTTTTGCCAAGTTACTTTCCAACAGCTGAATTTGCAATCATTTGAAAGTCTTGCTGTTTTAATTACTGTGATAAAGTGGTCTTGAACTGTGCCTTGTATCTCCTTATTTAGATTTTTGGATGTTTTGCTCTGACTGAGCTCAGCCATGGAACTAACACCAAAGGCATACGGACTACAGCCACGTTTGATCGTAGCACTCAGGTTAGTCCTTAGTGCACACTGTCAAGCAGGCTTCCATTCCATACAAAACTCTGTAAGAAGGTGGTCCCTGCATAGGCTTCAGCTCTCACAGCTGAAACAGCCCTCTCAGTCCTTTACTTGAACTCACAGCTCAGTTTAACCTAAGATCTAGGAAATGCTTCCCAGTCCATTAATCTGCTTTACTTTTTTTAAAATGCTTAAATGAGCAATTAAAAAGGCTGAATTTCAAGCTTCACAGTGAGGTAATGAGCTTTTTGAACTCCAAATTTTTTCGTAATTACATGTGCTCTCTCCAAAGTTGAACACAATGAGAGAGATCTCAGTTTTGGAATGCAGTATAGAATAAAATCCTGGCAGTTAATGAATGTTTTCAAAACATTACCAGGGTATTGAAAAAAAAAGAGCTGATTTTTTTCAGCTGTGAGCTGATTTTTATGACTTATATAATTTTCTTTTTCTTTCCTGGCTACAGGAGTTTGTCATCAACACACCTGACTTTGAAGCTGCAAAGTTCTGGGTTGGTAATATGGGGAAACATGCCACTCATGCAGTTTTGTATGCCCAGCTCTATACTCCTGATGGACAGTGCCAAGGATTACATTCCTTTCTTGTACAGGTAGGGTGGAAATATTGCTAATCCTTTTTTTTCTTTTGGGGAGGAGTGTGTTTGAATTAAAGACTTTCTGTTATGCTGCTATTTATACCTGACCAGAAGATTCTTTATTTGATGCCTTCACACTTTATTGCAATTGTAACCAGTGTACTTTTTTAAACGTTCACTGATTTTGTGAAGGTTGTACAGCCAGTTTTATACTGTCAGTTTTCTGCAAAAAATTCTGAAAAATACGAAAGAGCTGAAAAGTCTCCAGACGATCATGATCCTTATTTATTTAGAACTCATTCTGAAAGTCTTGCATGAGGCTTGAGATGATTTATGTCTGCCAGTGCTCCAAGTTGATCTGCATGAAATCTGCAAACTTCTACCACAGAAATCATTTTATGAGATTAAAGGCATCAGAAAATATGACAATGCAGTAGAAAATTTGTACATAGTAAAATAAGCTACTGCAGACTGGATAGAATTTATTACAGAATCGGAGAATATCTCAAAGCTGATTGTTACATAAAAGATCCATTGGTTCCTACTGTGTCTGTGTACACCTGAAGAAGGTTTCAGCGCTAGCCTGATGAGAGCAGTCATCAGTGTTAAGGGATATTTAACACAGTGATGTAATTACTGTCATACTGCCAAGGTAATTTTCATTTAAGTATCTATGTCCTGAATGAGAGGATGGATAAGTACAAGTTATATCCAGGATTATGTGCTTGGAAGAAACAGGGCGTTTTCTTTAGCATTAATAACAGGGTACAAGTTGGGAATATTTTCAGCATTTGAAAAGTTCAGCCAATAACTTTCATTGTTCCACCACTGAAATACTGTTTCTTTTCATGTCTATACAGATTCGAGATACAAAAACTCTCCTACCAATGCCAGGTGTGATGGTCGGTGACATAGGAAAGAAAATCGGGCAGAATGGGTTGGATAATGGGTAAGTCAATACATTTGAAAGAGGAAACATTCTAGGTTATATCACAATGTACTGGTGCAGAGATCCCCCTGTATCAGTTCTGTCTTTACTTCTGAAGTGTTCGCTAGTGATTTTAAGTTGTAGATATTTCTAAAAAAAAACCCAGACTGAAAAATCTTGAATTTCCATATTTTCTATCTGAATAAACAGTCTTTCAGCCTTTCTCACTTTTTAGAATGTGAAGTGCTCCTGGTATTCTGTGGATATCCCCAGGCAGTCTTGCAGTTACAGACTGTGCCACAATAAAAATGGAAAAAATTCCATTAAGTTCTCAGTAAAGAACTTTATCAGCCTCTGCACGCATCTGAGTGTAAGCCTTTAATTATTTTTGCGGTTGATTTCCAGCCAACAGGAAGGCTAGTAGTGGTCCACAGACAAGGTTTATTGTCAGTAAAAATGTAAGACTAATGAGACCCAGCAGAGAAACTGTGTATCTTGTTTAAACCATGGGATTTCAGGACTAATCCTGGTCACTATAGAAGAGAAGGAGAAGGCTAGTTATTTTTTTCTGTATTATGTGAGTACAGCTAAAATAAGAAAGTACCTGACTCTATTTCTTAGTCATGGACTCCAATGGCCTTACTGTGCCTCTGCTTTACTAACCAAAGGTGTCTGACATGGAGGAGAGACAGTGAGGAAATTGAGGTAGGTTTCTCCATTAAAACAGTGATTATGTAGAAATTATTATTTTAAACCCTTATATTAGCTACATAGCTCTCTATAAAGGCAGAAACCTAAAGTGGTAAAGAGGGCTGTCACTTCTTTATGCCACAAATTCACCTTTTTCTGTTGATTTGGATCATTACAGACATATGTATCTTCCTCCATAACATTACCATTGCAGTAAACAAGGTATAGAGATCCTAAAGTATCCTGGTTTCAATATAATGGCTTAGACTATCTTTCCAGAAGGTTGTAGGTCTTCTGTAGCTTGTTGTCTGTACCAGCCTCCTCCTTTTGTCCCAAATAGCCTGTGGGGGAAAAAATAGCATTGAATTTTATGGTTATGTAGCTCATTATCCTTGACTCTCTGTTTCCTGAAGACACAGAAGAAATAAAAAAAAAATAAAACAAAGTTAAATTTTATCCAGGAAAACTGTGAGAAAAGGCCTGGAAAAGAGGGAGGTTTGGGTTTTGGTGGGTAGTTTTTCCTGCTTCTGCATTACAAACTGCTAGCCACTAGATGGCACAGTAGCATGGGCCTGAGTAATCTAAATGTAATTCAACTTCATATTTCTGTAAAGTGTTCAAATTCTGCTGTTCATTCTTAATTTGCAGCATAGTTTTATGTGCAACATGAGGAAGAAGAGTGTGCTTGTTACATAACTTTAAAATATATATAATTTTAAAACAATTTATCCTTTATTGACTGGGAAAAAATAGAGTATTTCTTAAAATATTCCTAATAACTGGATAATCTGAAATCATAATCCACATAATACACTGTAAATAAGAGATACCGATGAATTCCTATCTTAATGTCAGATGGAGTCCCTTATCTTAGTTGACATCGTGTGTCATTTAAAGCAGTCATACAACATTCTAATCTTCCTGTTTAGTTTGCATATGTTGCTTTCAAAAAAATGGTATTTTGTTCTAACAGTAGTGCCTGAAGAGCCCCAGTCGTGAATCTAGGTCTCTTAAGTATGCACTAAGGCAGTCCCTGTGTTAGAAACCTTCAGGCAATACTAGCAGATTAAGACAGAAGAACGAGGGACCCCAAGGTTACCATAGATACCCTTCATTCAGCTTGAAACTCCAGGAGTTCCTGAACTACCTCAGGTATTCTTTTGGAGAAGTCTAAGGTTAGAGGCCAACATTGTTCACAAGAAATAAAGAGCTGATTTTTGTTCCGCAAACTTTCTGCTCGCACTGAGTTGTCAAAAGTGTCAGGACTTGTAGACATTGCCTCTCAGATGTACACGAAGGTCTGGATGGGACTGGAAAAGTACTTCTGCATTTGTTTGCAGTGAGACAAGCCATGCCATCCATTTTTTAATGTGTGTGTGAAGTTTGGTTTAACTACCATAAACACTTAGTAAATCAGGTCTATTTCCATGTAGTTACACTCAGGACAGGTGGTCACAGTGAAGATCAGTCTGACGTCTCTGAAAGAGATGTTCGATTTTGTTCCTGTGCGTCAAGAAATTTATGGTAATAATTTTCAATATGGATAGAGAGAGTTAAGTTCCTGAACCCTAATGAAGGTCAGGGGGAAGAAGTTCCAGAGCCTCCTTGGAAAATGCCATTAATTTATGCTATGAAAGAGAACAGAGTAGTTGATTGTAGTTGTCCCTTCTGGCTTTGGAAAACAATTAATCTCTTGGGTTGTTTGGTTGAAAGCTGGTTTCCTGCTAATGCAGAGTGTAATGTTTTTAGTAGGAGAAAGAATTTCAGAAGTTATGTGGGAATTTTTGCAGTGCAAATCCGTTTCTAAGTTTGTCTTACCAAATAATTCTCATAGTTTCATAATTCAAATGTCCAAAAATCACTTGGGGTTTGCAGGTCTTTGTAACTTCAGCTACCCTGACAAAAAAGACAAAATCATTGTAAAATATTTTAAAATATTTTTCTTTCTCTAGGAAATTTACAACAATTTGTGTAATCAAATAAAAGAGTAAAAAATAGAACTCCAGTTTTTCTTAAGGAGAGTTTAGACTGGTTTTGTGTTTTGTTACCAAAATTAAATCAGACTGCCACCAGGGGATGCAAATGCTCCAGTCTTTATTTTGTAGTGTTAAAATGTCCACCTGTTGCTAGTGCTCTGGCAGTCTTTGAAATATGCTGTTCACTGAGGACCCAAAATAGAAGTAGCTGAGGAAAAAAACAACTACTGACAAAATCTCTGGGTGTTTGGGATTTCAGGGACTTTTCAATAAAATGCATGGCAGGCATAAGGGGTGAGGGGGTGACACACACATAAAGCAAGAGCTTGGGTAAGTGTCGATGTGCATTTCTGTTTCTTTCCTTTGGTGTGGTTTTTTTTTGGTGGGGGGGATGTCTGCCTTGGCTAATGGAACATTACCAAAATTACCCATTACTTCAGTGCACCTCAATAAATGATTGACACTGAATTGGTGGTGAACCAATTTCATGTCCAGTTGTAACTAGCAGCAAATTGCTGCTTTCCCCTCTCCAGAGAGGGAAATGATGCCCAACTGAATCTGCATGGGGAAGAGTGAAAATCAGCTATAATTGCATTTCTGAAGTGGTGCTTCCTGTGCCTGTCTCTGTAAAACATGTTCTGAGCTCATTCAGCTGTATCCACTGATAAAGTGTATACAGTTTGCTGAGCAGATAAAACCCATGATCAGGGAAGAACTGGTGAAATGAAGCTGTCATTTTAGCTGAAGTCTTTGTAGTGGAGAAAAGGGTCTTTCTGGGGGAAGAAGACTTGTTAACTGGATCTAATGGTAATGGTGGGCTTTGGAAAACCGAAAGCCTGTATCAGCTGTTTAACAGCCTTTTGTGTACAATTAAAATGTGGTCAATCTCTGCACACATACAACATGCTAAGATGTTCTGCATGTTCTCTAGCAAGCAGTGATGCCAGATTCGGTTTTCTGGATACTGAAAACAAAACAAAACGCCCAAGAGGAAATGGGTAAAGGGTATTTATTGGGCAGAAATGCAATAAATGGTGTAAGAGAATCCCTTCTGGAGAGAGATTGCAGGCTCAGAAAGCCCTCACTACAATTCCTTGTACATTGACAAGGATGGCATACATCACATGACCTCCAAGTCTTTACAAATTTCTTTTAAATAGTTAATTCATAATTTTTTTCTTTGTTACTATTTCTCTATTACTGCCAATAATACATTCTGATTCTGCTACTACTAGTTTAAGGGCAGAACAAATAAAAGTCTGGTCCTTTCTGTCTTCTACTGTTTATCTTCTTCACTCTCATTTAGATTTTGCAACAATTGCAGTTATTTCACTAGGAAGATAGGCGCTGTAATACATGGTTGAAGGCTAAATTGTCTTTGGAGCTTCATCTTGCAATCTGAGACAGTAGTTTGGTGAAGATAATATCCATAATCAGCTTCTCTGGTTATTTGCTTCTACTCTCACACTGCCTTTTTCTTTCTGCTGGGATGAACATTTATGTACCTGTGTAGGGGACCCAACTAGGGAACTGGAACTGCCTGAAAACTAATCAAGAAAACCCCACCAAACAGTTTTAGCTGTCTTCAGTCGGATAATTTGTCAGGTCTGGTTCACTGCAAGGCCTTAGGAGTGGCTCTTTCAGTACAGGAAAAAGAACAGAGAAGTGAGTAAGAAATCAAGTGTAAAAATCAGGCCTGCTTCCCAAATAAACAAGCTTGGGCTTTCTTAATATTTTTTATTGACTTGTAGCCTCTGACCTAAGTCACAAACAATTGCACTAGCAACAGTAATGAAGTGGCCGTAGAAGAAAAATGAGTGGTAGAAATGCCTGTGCCTGTATTTGCATTATCTGAATATACCATCAATACATTAGTCCTTGTGAAAAATGCCACTTTCACAGTTAAAACGAGGTATTTTGCAAACACACCTTGCATGTTTGCAGTTCAAGTTAAAGCCATGATTTTTGCAGCAGAATCATTGACATTTCCCTGCTTTGCCCTCCTCATGTAGTTTCTGCAGTGGAGTTTATGGGTACATAACAGTGCTGTGCATGTTACTAGGCTGTGGTCACATTGCTGCTGAGTGCTGCCTTATCCTCTCATTTTTGTAATGTTCATGTGCCTCAAAACTCTACAGCCGTAGCTACTTAATGCTGAAAGGCACTTGATGGTGTTAATGGGGAAAGGTAGATTTAGATCTGGTCACACATTTGTTTTTTCACCCACAGAAATATAGCCTCCCATCTGCAGTGAACTTCAAACAACCATTTTTCTCACTTAGCAGAGCTCTGTCAGCTCTCAACAGCTGCAGGAGTCTGCACATCCAGAGCTCCTCACAAGGCTGGCACTTAGACTATAAGAACTTTAGTGTGAGTGTGTCTTTGTGTGTCCATGAAGTCCATTAAGTTAGGATTAGGAGGCTATAAACTGCTATGTTGTTTTATCATTGCTATTGAGCATTACTGTACAGAGCTGCATTCTTAGATTAGAGTCTTGATTGTAGAAAATAAACCTAAAATACTGCCATGCAGTTTTCCCCAATTTCTCTGTAACTCTTTTCAACACTAACCTTTCTGTGAGCTTTTGTCTGGAATATGCAGCAATTTGCTTTCCTTCTGCAAGTTTTTCACCAAGCCTCTGAAATGTTATTCTTCCCAAGGTTTACTGTATCCCATAAACAGCCTTGAGATCAATTGACACACGGTCGTCCAATATCATTCACCTGCTTTCTGTTTCTGGCTGGAAGTCTGGCTGGTGTCATTGCACCATCTCTAATGTAGTCAGTAACAAAAATTGGCAGAAAAGGCATTTTAGTGAGTCTGAAATTCACCAAAGCATGTTTGAGCTATTTGTACTACAGGTAACAGTTTATTACTTTAGTACTGGCAAAAGGAGCTTGTAGCTTTTCCAGCTGCTCCTCTTTTATCAGTGTTACTGCACACCAGATGAATTACTATTGCATGATTTAAAGTCAGTGAGATTAACTTAGTTTGAACTGTTCCCTGACTACTGGCCAAAGAACTCAAACAAGAATGCTACTATTGGAATGGCACTTCACTCTGCTCAGCTGCTCCAGGTAGAAATCTATGTGATACAGTTTTTTCATCTGTGGTAAAAAATGTGGTTACATGATGCAGAATTGCACCTCACTGTAGAGCCTTGTGATATCTATTTAAAGTGACAGCTGTCTGTCTGTCTTGCTGAGAGGTCTTCGTCTCAGTCGCACTATTTGCTGTGCTGAAGAGGCCCTAAGTAGGGCAGCTTTCAAACCTCTGGTCTTGTCATCACTGTGTGAAATTTAGCCATTTTCCAAACTTGCTGGTACATGATATCCCCATGACTGTGTATACAGTTCCATTATTGTAAGATATTTCTTCAATTCTTTAAGGAGATTTTTACCCTAAATATGTTGACAGATGTGGGCCAAGTCTGTGCTTTCTAGGCTAATAACCGTTAAAAACGTGATCATTGACTTCATTAAATCTTACTATTTATTTTTAATATGTTCCAATATCAAGTTCCAATTGGCCAGTATATCTAACAATTCCCAATAGCAAAGTTCCTGGATAAGCAGCATAACAGCAGTTGGCAGCAATCTCACAAGGTCACTTAACTCACTGGTCCTGTGAGGTTCTGCTTTTATTTTCAACACTGGCGCTTATAGGCAAAATATCTTCTTTCTTTACGAATGGAAATTTTCTGTTGAATTTTTAATTGCCAGTTCTGCCACTCTCCTTTGCTTCGTAAAGTCTTTGCCATCTTATATGCATATCCACATATTGTATATAATGTGTCTGTAATGGGTAATATCAAGGGAAAAAATCTAAACTTTCAAAACCTGTTACTTGAATTCATTTAGATTTTAAGAAAATAGGCTTTCATATGATGATAGGAAATTCAGTACTCTGGTTCACTGGCTGTGAAAGAAGTTATTAAAGAAGGGTGTGCATGTAGTTTTTAATCATAATAATTGTAGGTCATCTTTTATGTGGTATAGAATTAGCTTCCTTGTATTTATGTCAAACAGATTATAATAAAACTTTCTTGAAGGTTTTTCACTCTTTCCAACAAAATACTTCCCTTAGATTTAACTGTTTGGGATTGTATCACAAGTGAAAGTGGGTAAAACTGTTTAGGTCACTTTGGGAGCTGTTTTGTTCAGCACAGATCTGTCACATGCTCAATATGAGTAGGCTTAGAATTCCTACATTGAGGTAATTGGTATATAGATTTATATAGTAGTAGATTTAAATTCGCTTTGTATGAACCCTTGAGTCTCAAGCACATGTCAATATAAAAAATTTTCTACAACTGCACAACTTTGCTCAGTGAATTGAACTAATCACTACAGTGTAAAACACAACACATAACAGAGGATAATTTGCCATCTTTTTCATCATCATTATCTTCCAGGTAACAAATGACAGAAGAACAGGAAATGGCCTCAAGTTGCACCAGGGGAGGTTTAGCTTAGATATTGAGAAAAATTTCTTGCACTTGGGGACATGGTTTAGTGGTGACCATGGTGCTGCTGGGTTAGTGGTTGGACTCCAATACTGAAGGTCTTTTCCAGCCTTAACAATTCTGTGATTACTGCCATGAATCTTACCATTCATCACATACAAGGCTAAGCATGTTCCAAATACATATTTGCGGAGAGAAGGCCCAAGAACTGGAGCCCTTTGAAATATCTTCCTAATCTGTGCCCCAAGGATTGTATCATCTCTCTGTTAGGTCAATCCTTCCTTTAGTCTGGTTTGTAATTCCAGTTTTTATCACCCATTCAATAGCTTCTTAAAATAATATTTCATTGCTTTCTTCCATGCATCCATTCCTACTTGGGAGGGATCCTTATAAACATCCATGGAGCCCCCTTACTTTCATCCCTCTGATTCCTTCTTAAAATTCTCATTCACTCTAATAATTTGTAAAAAAAAGCCATTGATTAGATGCTGGTGTGCTGTGACTGGCACTTATCCTGTCAGGAAAATATTCTTCATTAATTAGTGTCTGCTTCACTCTTTGAACATATTTTTAGCTTCCTGCGTTATGCTTGGATTGTAAGGTCCTAGGAGGAAGCATCTTCTTGGAATTCTATGGATGTACAGCAACTCTGAAAAACGAGTGCTAAACTAGAGACCTAAACCTTGCCACACACACTCTCCTGTAGTTAAAGTAATAAGTAATAACAATGAGAAAGGTCAAGTTCTTTTTAAGATGCATGCTATTCATTAAAAATATTTGTTGTTACATAGTTTTGGTTGTGATTCTGTTTGGGATATAGGGAGCAGAGAATGTGGATTTAACCAAAAGATCTTTAGAGAATCAGATTTTTTTATTTTCAGTACTATGAAAAATTATTAACAAAGATAAAAATCAGATTTTTGAAAGTTCTGAATTTGCTTCTATTATAAAGTAGTGTTGTCTCACTGAAACTGGCACTTAACAAAGCATTTATTAGCATTATTGGGGCCAGTAAGCAGCTGGTTCTTGGTTAGGATAGCACGCCTTTCTCCTTGTCTGAGTCCAAAAGTACTGTGTATCTCTAAGGCTGAATAAATTCAGTATTCAGATATGTTTCCTTGGAAACTACTCATAATTTAGAAGTACATGCAGCAATGCAGCCCTTATGTAATTTATTAATGTGAAAGACCTGGCTCTCATGAGCCATATTAAATAGATCAGCCTTTATTGGCAGGAAAAAGGAATTTTCTTTGATTACAAATACAGCTTTTCAAGTGCTATAAGATAGTGAGATATTCATGAGTGGGGTTGATACAGTTACTATTGTGCCAAATTGTGTTGCCCATTTGGGTGAAACAGTTCAAATACTTTCTTTCTGAAGAATATGAATACTCAGGACTTTCTCCCTGTTCTAAAAACTTCCCTCTTTATTGCTGCTAGGGTGCCACAATTTAGAAAAGGTTATCCTGCTCTTAGTTTTTTAAGATGCCACATTCCAGGAAACAGAATTCCTAATCTGAGTTTAAACAAAGGAAAATTCTCCTTTCAGTTCCTTCTTGGGGCACTATTTCAGCTATGTCCTTATTTGTATTGCAGTAGCATGAATGATCCTCACAGCTCTGTGTTTTAGACTCATAAAAATATATAGTGTCTCTGTTCCAAAGCGGTCTCCAGACTGGACTAAACAACACTTCAGTAAAGAATATGGTTCAGCAGAATTGTTTGTGGCAGAGAATTATTACGAGTCAGAATGGCCTGGTCAGGTTCTAGGCGGGAGGAGGAAGTTGTTCATCTTCCTAAGCTTTTTGAGAGCTGAAACACCAACCTAAGGAACTTACCCAAACTCATGCAGCATGAGAATTCAGTTCAGGTTTCTGAGGTGTCAGTGAAAGTACCTGTCAAACTGTCTAAGGACTCTAATAAGGAACTTTACCTGTCCCTTCTCTCAAACAAAATGCATTGCTCATGCTTCCATTACTTTTTTACTTCTTTACTTACAAAGCTGCTGAAATGGTCTCCTAGAGTCAATAAAATGTTTGTTTTGATTTCCTAAACATCATATTTTTAAAACAAAAATACCAAAAACCAGAAGAGTTATAAAAAATAATTTCCCTTCTTGAATTTCTTGTGCTGCTTTGAGGCTGAAAGTCTTTGTTGTCCCAGGCATACCTTCCTAAAATTATCTACCTGTCTTGATGGGCACTGTTTTGATTTCACAAACGTGCCTGAGATAATTGTGCAATCCTGTCTTCGTTGTGACCTTTTTCTGTAATATAAACACCTCAGAATCTGTCAACATAGATTTTATACTTTTTGGATTTTTGTTTAAACAGATTTGCTGTGTTCCACAATGTCAGGATACCAAAAGAAAACATACTGAATGTAGCTGGAGGTGTCACAGCTGAGGGGGAGTACTCAAGTTCAATCAAGGTATGAAACAAGGTTTTGTTTCATTAAATATACAAGGGTGTAGGTATGTTAAGAGACAGAGCAAGGGGCCTCTTACATTGGGAAGTACTGGATACCTGAACTTAAATAAGGCTATTTCACATGAGATACGAAAGCCGGGGTTTTAATTGCATTTCAGAGCTGTCTCAGCTCACCTTGCTGACTTTACTGAACTTTGCGCTCTTTGCACTAACCCACTGATCCCGAAGAGTTTAGAGTTTGACTATGTTCGGGCAAGACTACTGTGAATGAGTCAAGAAAAAAAACTGACAATCCTTTGCTTCTGATCATGCTACCAGGTTGCATCTCTGTGGTGGTGTTAATGAAAAGTTAGCCTCACCATTCACTCTGTGCCTTCTATTCACTCAGAATGTTAAAGAGCGTTTCAGTGCAGCTCTGGGATCCTTGTCCACTGGCAGAATTGTGATCACAGCACTCTCCACGACCAACCTAAAGCTTGCCTTGGTAATAGCCATTCGCTTCTCAGCAGCTCGCCGTCAGTTTGGACCAACTGAGGATGAAGAAATACCTGTTCTTGAATACCAAACACAGGTAAATACTTTTGAATTCACATCTACAGACTTTTATATAATGAAACTCAGATTCACAGCTACTGCAGATCACAACGGTGACACTGAAGTTAGTGAAATTAAAGTTGTCTGTGTCATCTGAAGCATCATTCTAGTGCAGCTGTGGGGGTTCATACCAACTCCAGACCTTCTCCTGGCATGACCAGGCTTTTGACATAAGTTCTTGGAGTAGCAAAATCAAAAATATTTAAGTTTCTCTGAAGTACCTAGAAATATTTGTCTTCTAAAATAGTAACCTTTTCAGAGAAACACTGTCTCATATGCACGTGTGAAAGTATTGCAGATGCAGAAACTAGCATTTGGTTAAAAATATCGGTGCTTCTTTCGCTGCTATGCTAATTTTCTCTTTTTTAGCCTCTATGCTTTAGAAGTATAGAACTCAGTGACATTAATTGTGGAGAAGTCTCAAGCTAGTACTGATATGGAGAGGATTATAACCAATGTTTACCTGCAGTTTATGCAGATGAAAAACACTTCTTGCTCTGAAAAAAATAGAACAAGTGTATGTAGAGTAACTGAGAAAAAGGGAAAACTCAGGTCTGCTGAATGACAAGGGTTAATATATAAAACATGTTGAAATCAAGCCTGCCCGGTCTGTCCTTGCAGTGTGGGTGCTTTTTTCCAGGTTGGCACTTAGTCTTGCAATGTTGAAAAATTTCATGCGTTTCTACAAACTGGTGAAAGGTGTCTTCCTTCCACCATTTCTGAATAAGCCAGGGTCTGCTTTCCACTCTTCTTTGTGTCTCTCAATTTTTCCGAGTTTTGGCTCGTTCTGTGGGTTCTGCTTGCTGAAACTTTCATTCCCTTCTTCCTCTACCAAAAAGGCTTTCAAGCAGTTTTTCTTTTCCTTCATGAGCCCCAAGTTGCATGGAGCAGCAAAGATAGCTTTTTCTCTGCTTCCCCAGCCCTGGTTTGGTTTTTTTCACAGAACGCAAGCAGTACTAATATACATTCATCAATGAACAAGCAAGTGAAATGTCTGTCATGTTCATACTGAAGAAACATATGAATCATGACTGGCCCTGGCATGCCAGACATTTTATAAACACAGGGCAAAAATATGTCATTGGTCCCCAAAGCTTCAGTGAACTTTTTTCCTAGTTTAACAGAATGCTTATCACAAATTCATGAAATGTGAGAACTAGAATAATATAATCGTAACTTGTATAAAAAGTAATTACATTTAATTATGTTATAGGTGGTTATTGTTAAGTTCTCTTCTCCATTAAGCAGTTTTCCATTTTGAATACAGTATAAATTAATGGGTTGGTTCAATATAATAAGTAATAGTAACATGTATCAATTTGTGATCAAATCAATTTAATTTTTTTTCCAGCAATGGCGTCTTTTTCCTTATCTGGCTGCTGCATATGCCTTAGATTACTTCTCAAAGACCCTGTTTGGGAACTTTGTAGAGTTTTTTGCAGGTGTACTGACAAAGCAAAGGAGTCAGAGACAGGTGAGATATTTATACCTTTCTTTCTCACTGAGTTCTTACTATAATAACCTGTACACTGTTAAATGGAGGACCAGTTTAGAAGTCTGAGGCTATCTTACGATCAAGAATGATAGAGCAATTTCTCAGAAATATGGGGCATGTAAAGTACTGATTAAAGTTGCATTTAGAAAAGCATTCAAATTAATTTTGATGGAGTGATTAAAGTTTTATTGATTTCTGTGGGATTAAAGGATATGTTCTTTTGCAGAGTTTTTTATCATAAATATATTATGATGATGTAAATTCAGCTTATAGCTGTTGTAAATGATTCTGCAGGGAGCATATATCAAAGACTTTCTGAAATGATACTACTCTGAATTCCTGCACAGACTGTGTGACTCTGGCTTGAGTTTGCAATTCAAATTCATGCGTTAAACTAAATATTTTTAAAGAAAAAAGTTAAGACTTTTGAGTTTTAATGCTGAATTTTTCATCCACAATCAGCCCACTGGAAGTCATCCCTTTACAGAGGAAATAGTTTAATCTATCTCTGTCTGTGCAAGGACTGTTTCTTAATCAAAATAAGTGCAGTAATTTTTTTTTTACAGCATGTAAATTTTATTTATTTTTAAAATTTTTGGCAATATAAGTTGTTAGGGCCTACACACTGGCTCTGTATTGCTCAGATCTTGCTTGAATACTCAAGATTTTTTGCAGCTAAAATAAAACCCATATAATATTTTTGTAGTAATGGCTGGGTATTCTAATTTCTCTTCTTTGCACAAACCACAGAAAAATCTATTTGATGTTTTTACTTGGTACTTTATATCTGGAGATCTGCAGTGCAGTCACTAATCGTAGGGTAAGGAGTGGCCATCAGGAGAAAAATCATGATACGAAAGAATCTCATTGTTGAAAATTTTAAGCACATAATCCTTATGAATTCCTTTTGTTCTACAGGAGATCTTAAAACAAACAAACAAACAAAACCAGCTGGGGAGTTGCTCTTAAACAAGTTTTGGTTGTATCAAGCCCCTACCTCCAGAAGCCAGAATTCCAAATGCATCTTCAAAGGAGGGTCAATAGAGTTAGTGTAAATGCAGGCTACTGTGATTCTCTGGAAACTGAGGGTGTACATAGATAAGTTTTTGTGTTCTTTGCAAAAATGATACTTAAAAGATCAGTGGAAACTGTGTAAGGCAATAAATATTATAAATATCCTATTGATCACTGGGGAGAGAGATATTGCTTATGTCACAGAGGGTATAGAAGCTTTCTCTGGACAACCCAACCACCTGCCTCTCCATTTTTGGGAGGGAAAGCTTGGCAAGTGGTGAACTGTCTCATTCAACGCCATTCCAGCTGGCACAGCTGAGCTAAGATGCACTCACGTGCCCATCACCTGACACAAATTATCGCTGTGCCACATAAGAAAGGTAGTACTGAAGGCTCCTTATTTGTGGCAGGGCTTTTCTGTGGCACCAAAAAATATGCTTTGTGCTTACCTAGATCATAAAATTTTATGCGTGTATTGCCAGTTACTGTTCATTATAAAGCAGTACACGTATCTGTGGCTTTAACTGGTCACAAACTTTCTTTGTGTAAAAGTTATTATTCATTTCTAACTTGTTTTTCACAAAGGCTGATTTGGGGCGTGAGATTCATGCTTTATCTGCTGCCAGCAAACCGCTGGCGTCCTGGACTGCTCAGCAGGGAGCCCAGGAGTGCCGAGAAGCTTGTGGAGGACATGGTTACCTTGCCAGTAAGTCACAGACCACTGCATACACTGATCAGGAGGAGAACAGTTATGTGTTATGATGTGTTCTTCAGCTGCTGTTGTGTCATGATGTCTGAATTTTAGCAATATGTTTACAAAGTATTTTATCCCCATATCCATATTTTTAAAGTTTGTTTATTACCTGAAGCCAGAAGAAAAAAAAACAACCCCTAAACCTGTACAGGATCTGCACAAGCATTTAGACAGACTGTACAAGTCCTCAGTCTCAGTTTCAAAAATAAAGATGCAGACTTTACAGATGACAATTCCCCTTGTAAGATAAATGCCACGCTTTACTAAAATCTGTACAGTATGTTAATTTTCACAAACTGAGCAGTGAATTTTCAAACTCATCTGTTTGTAACGAGTTTTACATACAGAAACACACAACTCTCTTGCATTTTGTCATGGAATAATTATTTAAACTCTTTTAGCTTCTACTAATACATTGCAATGTATTATTAAATTGTGCACTTGTTCTTATTAAGTGAATCGTCTGGGTGACATCCGAAATGACAATGATCCAAACTGCACATATGAAGGAGATAACAATGTCCTGCTTCAGCAAACCAGCAACTACTTAATGAGCTGGATGAATTGCATAAGAGGTATGTTTTCGTTGTGGAATTTTATGCTGGACCCAACAGTGTGTAGCTAGTGGAATTAGAAAGTAATTTCGTACTGAAAGCAATTGACAGTCATTTAATAATTTTGTGGAGCATAAATAATGTTTTTCAGACTCCGTCATGTGGTACATGCACAATAAACAGGTATTTGCTACAAGAAATATTCTTTCCCCTGTCTTACAGAAGCTAGCTAGATGTTTTGCCATCCCTAATTGGGTTAAGCCTTATCTTACTGCCTGAGAAGTGCTGTTTATTTCAATGGAATTACCTCAGTACTGTATCCAGGTCTGGGATCCTAAGCACAAGAAAGATGGGGACCTGTTAGAGAAGGTCCAGAGGAGGCCACCAAGATGCTCAGAGGACTGGAGAACCTCTGCTATGGAGACAGGCTGAGAGAGTTGGGTTTGTTCAGCCCAGAGAAGAGAAGGTTCATTATGGCCTTCCAGTAGTTAAAGAAAGAGGAAGAGCTACTTTTTCTGTGGGTGGGTAGTGACAGGACGAAGGGGAATGGTTTTAAACTAAAAGATGAGAGATTCAGATTAGAAATTAGGAAGAAATTCTTCCCTGTGAGAGTGGTGAGACACTGGCACAGGTTGCCCAGAGAAGCTGTGGATGTCCCAGCCCTGGAGGTGTCCAAGGCCAGGTTGGATGGGGCTTGGAGAAACCTGGTCTAGTGGAAGGTGTCCCTGTCCAGGATGGGAGGGTTGTAACGAGATGATCTTTAAGGTCCCTTCCAGCCCAGACCCTTCTAGGATTCTGTGGTTCTGTATTGGTAAAGTCATGCTAAGTCTGTTTATGGTACTTGAGGCAGTTCATATCGCCTGACTTGCTAGCAATATCCTTCACCACATCTTGTAGTTCTCTAGATTTTCTTTCAGTTTTCCAGCAGTGAGTTTCACTAGCATCTTACAGATCTGGAAAAGTCAGCAATTGGAGTTGAATCTTAAGGGGAATAATTATAGGCAGTGATGTCAGGTTTTTCCACACTTGTCCACCAGTCCTCTTTTGGCTGGACTAGGCCATAATAAAATAAATATTATGGCCTAATTGCATCTGGCCTGTCAAGTGTATGCATGGCTTTGTAATAGGCTTTTAGTTCCAACAAGTCTGATTTCTTTTCTCATAAATCATTTTTATTTTCTTTGGTATTTCAGATAAAGCTCCTTTTGAATCCCCTTTGGGAACAATAAACTTTTTGCAAGACTACCATCATATCCTTGGCTGGAAATTCAGAGCCATTAGTGTTGAAGATTGCATGGACTCCTCAGGTAGGCTTCTGCTGTTAAATTGATTCTAGAATCTTAATATTTTCCAGAGGAAAGGATCCAGAGAGTTGAGATTCAGCCTCTGCTACTTATTAGATATTTGTCATATTTGCTGACATTTTTTGTATTACATGCATTTTAATTTACTAAGAACATAGTTTCATTTCAAAATACATTCTGTTTTCCTGATCTTCAGTTCTGGAATGGAGAATAGTGTCAGATATTTTTCTTCCTCTTTTGTTCCTCTAAAATAACGTCTCTGATTTAGGGTTTCTTGCCATTGTATTGCTGTTTTCCAGTTCAAAGGGGATTGGTTGCCACTGCCTTCTATCACTAAAATATCTTCTTTTAGAAAACCATACAAGGGATTTAGAAGTATGTTGAAAAGGCATTGAGTTTGTCTGCATTTGACAGTTGCTTTTGGTTGTGTAGAGAAAAATGAGCAATGGTGAAAAAGACTCCCTGCAGTTTTCCTGCCTTACTCTGTTATAACCAAATCAAGTATGACATTAGATGCCGTTCCCGCTTGTGTATCACTGTCAGCCCAGATTGGCCCTTGGAGGCAAAAATTAAAAGGAATCCCAGATAATGAGAGAGAGACAGGACATAGAGCAAATGTGAATCTTTATAACTGAGAACATACTGGGGGAAGAAATTCCAGCCTTAATATATAAAGGGTAATCAAGTTGATTCCTAGAATTCAATAACTATTTCAGTGCTCAAATAATTGCAAAAAAGCTGAACTACAGATAGTGATGCACAGTACCCAGCAAAATAGTGTCATAATAGCTACGGGATAAAATCGAAGTAACTTCAAAACACAAAGACTTATAAGAAAAAGACCAGTTCAAACAACCGCTTGCTTTCTTGTTTGTTGTGTCTCCAAGATTCGTCAGAGCACAAACTGATACCTAAGAACACATTCTCTGCTCTCACGTAATACCTACTGAACCAGACTATAGTTTAAAAAAACACCTGCATCTGTTTATTGATCCATTCTGTTAGAAACTGGATTGTTAATTTAGATGCCCAAATTTAGGCAGCATGTAAACACTTCCAATACCCTAAAGTATACTCTACATTAAATCTTAAGCTAAGAAACAAGCCAGCAGGATTCATGCAAGGACTTTATGCTGAATGACTTTTTACCTTAATAGTTCTAGGCTGCTCTAGAAATATGACACAATTATGTACAAAGCTACTCATGTAAATGTGATTACATTCAGCCACCAGTGAAAACAATGTTGCAAGTCACATGCTTCTATTACATGTGGACTCTTCTCTTCTTGCATTCCAAAGACACTGTGTGCCTTGCAGGTCTAAGTCTTAATATGGGACAAAATTAGCAAGCTAAAAAATTTATTCAAGTAAGAAGTCTAAACTGAGCTGTGGATATGCCTTGTCTTCCAGCTTGGGGTCAGTTTGAAGTTAGCATATGGTCAGACACGGTATGTCTTCACTGTGCAGTCACAATCTGTCTTCCCCAGATACTTATTGTATCTACAGTAATGGACAAAGTGTCGTGTCAATGGTTTGAATAATTGACACTTTCACTTTTCATCTCAAGTAACAAAATCTGGGGCTGCAGTAGAGTTTGCATGTGACTTCTCACATTACAAATGTGAATGTTAAGAATTTTACTTTTCTCTTTTCCACAGTTCCTTTAGCAGCTTACAAATGGCTGGTTTGCTACCTGCTCCGAGAAAGTGACCTAAAACTGAGTAGGGAGAAGCAGGCTGGGCTGAGTGATTTTGAGGCAAAAAACAACTGTCAGGTAATACTTGATAATATTTCTTATTTTATTTATTTATATTCATCCAAGTCTGTCAGTTTCTGTTAGTTTTATCTTCTTGTGTCATGAAGTGCAATTTCCTCAACCATAAAGCAGCAAGTCAAATAACTAATAAAACTTAATACCTGACCATGTGCATTGCACAGAACATAACAGGAGGACAGTTACCATCAGCAGAAGTCTTCCAGGATATATTTCCATTCAGAAAATTGCAGGCATGTACTGTGTGATGTCTGTAATTTTGATAGCACAACTTCTGAAGACTAAATCTTCTAGTATTAAATATGCTGCAGCATCTGATTATTACTTCTCCATCTGCTCTTGTGGCCACATACATACTGTAGGAAAGAATCTTGCTCTGGCAGGTAGGTAAACTAGATGACCTAATAGGTCTTTTTCATCTCTAATTCTTATAGTCCAAAGTACTCATGAAAGATACCAGACTGACAGCATTGGAACCTGAAAAGGAAACATTGACAATTTACGTATAGCAGATCCACTCTCTCACTAGAGAGTTTTAACAGCTATGAATGGCTTAACTCCAGATTTCAGGATATATCCCCAAGCTCACTAGATTCCTCTGCTACCTCCATAAGAAAAACTGGCTCACATCCAAAGAAAGAGCACTTGTCGTTTGTCACTGAGAAAGATCAGTTCCCTGAAGATGGTCAGTGTCATTCACCTTGTCTGCAAAGCTCATTACAAAACAGCAGGAAGGAATATTCAACTCTGCACCTAGAAAGGGCCATCCTGGCTTCAACAGTGTGAAACACTGGTAGAGTGAGAAAATCCTTCCTGGTTTTACCCTAGAAGCAGCTTTTTAGAGAAACTTTAGGGTCAAATTCAGAATGGAAATCGCCAGAAATTCCAGTCTGATTGCCCGTCAGTTGATGAGGTTTTGGTGAAGCTGGTGCTGGGTCCAGTGCACTGGAGAGAGTGGTTTGCACAGAAGTAGGAAGATTTTCTTGTCTATTACATTTAAATGTGCTAAAATTCAAAGATACTCAGGCACACAACTGCTTTTGAGATAGGTGTTGACATACTTCAGGCCATTAGGCTTTCTTTTCTCCCTACAATTCATCCTCAGGACAGCAGGATTTTTTATTTTAAATGTCATGCCTCAAAAACATCTGAAAATTATTTACAAGGTGTGCTTTGATGACATGTACATATTTGATTTAAAACTTTATGGGCATGAAGAAACACTTTTCTGTCAGCCCAGTGGTTGACTAGCACACAGTATTTCTTCATGCTGTGGGGGATCTGGAAGAGATTCCTAGCCTATCCCTAGGTTATTTTGGTTTGGGGGTAGCTTGATAGAAACAATACATGAGTGCAAACAAAGGTAAAGAGGAAAATAGAATTATAGGGTAGAATAACAGGAAAATAATTCTTAATGTTTAATTTGTGATGTTAAGATTTATGTCATTCTGCCTAGGGAATTGACATTGATATCTCAAAAAGTCCATTAGTAAAGGGGGCAGTCCTCCGTAATCCTGCAGAGAATAGATGTGTGTTTTGCTGTTCATAAATGTGTCTGAACTTGGACATAAGTAGCCACTGGACAGCTGTTGAGAGAGACAGTGATCTTTGGAATATGTCTTTTTTTAAATGCTCCAGTGGATTTAAATGCAAGAATAATGCAAGTATTTAAAAGAAAAAAAGAACAACTAAACAACTAATTTTAAATGAAAAAAGATAAAATGCCCAACCGTTAACAAATGGGCTAAAACCAAACATGAGTTACAGCATTGCAACAAATCAGCCAGAACAACAATGGTTTCATATTCCCCTGCTGTTCACCAGCTAGAATGTTTTCAGTCAGCAGACTGTGTCATGGTAGCACATACAGCAAAGGTAAAGTATATAAATGTAGACAAGTGTTCCTATGTGAGTACAAGCACTTAAGGTTTTACACTCTGCATTAACAGTAACTGCTGATTTGTCTTTCTCATCAGATAGCTGGCAAGGATTAGTTGCCTTAGTTCCTTCAAAACATATTGCAATCTCTGGCAATCCGTGAACAGAATCCACTCATGTTGACGTGATCGGATTTTTATTTTTTATTTGAAGGGACTGTAATAAGTTTTCAATAGGAAGGTTTTATCCTCTTTATAAAAATTTGCATAATATTAAGTAAATATAAACCTTCCTTTATCTTCTTAGAGGTATATAGGTTTATTAACAATCTTAAAATCAGCAAACCTGATTTTGCATTGTCTTCTCTCTGATGTAGCTTCTTGATCCTGTAAAGCCTGGGTGCAACTGCCAAATTACACTAGTAATAGGCATGCAATCTTATTTCTAAGAGGCATTTCATGAGTCATTTCATAAGTAAACTTTGCACAGCCGTTGTGGAAGGTGTTTTCTCCTACTGTTTCTTCTTCAAATTTCTTTAATCTCAAGCTAGATCATCACATCTAAATCAACAGAACTCCACTAACTTCACCAGGCCTGTGCCATTCTGCACAGGCTGAGGACTGGTTCTGTGTATTTTGATACTCAGTGTCCTTCTTTTCTGTCTCCTAAGGTGTACTGCTGTCGATCATTGGCTATTGCTTTTATTGAACAAACGGTCTTACAGCAGTACCACGACTACACTCATGATCCCAATGTTCCAGCAGCTCTGCAGCCAGTGCTCAGGAATCTCAGTGCTCTCTACGGACTCTGGTCCTTGAGTAAGCACCTGGCTGTGCTCTACCAAGGTGAGATCAGCTCCCTGAATATACTGTGCATGTCACTTGATAAAAGCCCTGACTTGGCAGGGGCGGGGAATCCTAGTGAGGATTTATGTGAGAGCATTTTCTTACTGCGTGTCTAATATAAAACAATCATTCTTGACCAAATTTTCAGGAGCAGGAATCTGCAGTGAAAAATTAACCCAAAAGGCTCTCTCTTACCTCAGAGATGATGGAGGGATCACAAGTTTTGCTGTGATCCAGTGTTTGGGTGAGAGGATGAGGGATAGGCAGCAAGATGCTGTAGTGTAGCTTGTTACTGTAAAAGGCTCTACATAGCTTGGATTAAAAGTTTTGCAGTCAGCTCATTATAGAAGACTGTCAATTCAATTACACAGGTACATCTACTTAGTCTCTTGACTACTGAACTCATGAACTTTGTAAATGTATCAGTGTAATCTTAACTGGTATAAGCTTCTCTGAATGTATTTGCAGGTGGCTATGCTTCAGGTGAACAACCCGGGAAATTTATTCAGAATGCTATTCTGGAGCTCTGCTGCAGGGTAAGCCTGTTTGTTGTGATTAATTAATAATATAGTATACAAACACTAAAAAAGAGATACATACTCTATAGTCATCAGATTATTCTGTACTTAAGGGGTAAATTAGCCTGATACTACATTAATAGTTTCTGAATAATTTTCTGTAAAGTTAAGCAACTCATTGACCTTGAATCTAGTCCTAATTTATTTATCAATAAACAGAAAACAATATGTCCTACCAAATAACACCATAATATTTGTGGCCTTGAAATCTTCATCGGAAAGCCAGTGAAATACTTCAATCCTGTTCTATTTGTTTCATTATTGTGTTAGTTTGTGAATGGTTTTTTCTTAGCACAAAAGCTTTCCAAACTGCAACATATTCTTTGCAGGTCAGCAAAATTTCAAAGAAGAATCTGGACATTATGTTTTAAAGCCCAAAAGTATATCTGTTTATGTGTGTAAACAGCACCATATTGATTAAAATGTGTTTAAAACCCCCTAAGTAGAGGAGGAAAACATTTAAAATACGGTCTCTTTTGGCAGTTACCCTGGGAGTGAAAAAAATCAAAATAAAACTAGTCTACTTATTGTGGATTTCTCTTAAATTATCAAAGCTGGTAGGTTATGAAAATAATTTTTATGCTGCTCTGTAGTTCAGCCATAGACTACTACAGAAGTTGTCAAATATATGTCTTTTGATTTTAAACAGTTGAAAGATGATGCAGTTGCCCTGGTTGATGTCTTTGCTCCTCCCGACTTCATTCTCAATTCTCCCATTGGTAAAGCTAGTGGAGAGGTAAGAAAACCCATTGTAAAATTTGTAAGTTTAATCATGAAGATTATTGCCTGTAAATAGTCTTAACATATTCAAGACACTTCACAAGTACAAAAGAAAAGAAATACTCTTTATCAGTTGAAAATGCTACCGGAGTTAAATTGATGTCAGCAGAAAATGAGTTTTTGCATTTACTGGAGATAAGCTTCAACAGAAAACTTGTACAGCTCTAGTTTGCTGTTGTGGGCATCTGTGTCCTGAACAAAAAAAAAAAAAAAAGGCTGAGAGAAATTTTTTGGTATAGTTACAGAAAGCAAGAGTTAAGAGCATAAGAATGGCCATACTGGATTCAGTTCACAGAATACTCTGTGACTGGCAGGGAAGGATGGCCAAGGAGAACACTATGAAACAGATGAAATATCAAGGTGTTCCTTACCTGATGTCTCAACTGTTGGCAGTTGGTGATTTAAGAGACGTCTCATGTCATGGGTTCTCTTTGTATCATTCTGTTTAGTAGTCACAGATATGTCTGTTCTGCATTTTTTCCATCCATTTTCAGATTCAGCTGTCATTTGGCTCCCATCACACCATTTCTACAATTTAATTATGCATATTGTGAAAAAATACTTCCTAGTCCCAGTCCATATCTATTTACTGTCTGTGGGAGCCTTTTCATTCCTCTAACAGACCTTGTTTTCCTTCTCTGAGTATTTTCTGCTTCTGCCATATACTTCCTGACATGTCATAACCAGACCTACAAGCAGGACTCAGAATGTGGCTGCACCATGGAGTTGGCTACACCAGCTCATGGTCCCTCTCTGCTTTTTTTTTTTCTTGACATATTTCAAGATCTGTATTTTATTCCAAAGTCCCAGCAAACCAAGATTCTTGCTTACTGGCCAAACCTACTCAGCAGGGCCAAGCTGTGGGATAGCTATTGTGTAGAGACCAGTGTCACAGTACAGTAGTTTGGGTTGGTGTGAGTGGACTCTGTAGACAATCGCTGGAGCCTGGGGGACATCCTGCCAAGATATCTGACAGGAATGCTGAGTCAAACATAGTTGATAGTTTTCAGTATTCCCGATGACCTCTTGTCTAAAGTTGTCCATAGTTCCCATGGTGATCAAGCAATACAGAAGGCAGAACAGATGTTTCTAAACTGACCTAACATAATGATTACTTTGTTAACAGTCTTTACAAATGAAGCAGGAAAGGCTGGCTCTACCTATCCAGCCATCTGCTAGACAACTGTAATCATCACTGGGAACTTTGTTTCCATTTCTGTAGGTTTTTGAGGATTGAATTAGTGCAAGAGGTCATGGGAGGGAAGCTCCAAAGGTAACTCTTCAGGAAAAGAACAGAGTTTGTAAGAATGTTAAGAATATCTGTGTTGGCCAGAAGCCCATTTCAACACATTTTCCTGTCTCTAACAGAAGCTGTGAGCAGATGCTATAGACAGAAATATAAAATATAGTACAAGTACACAGTGGTCCGTTCCTAGGATAGTCTCCCCTTTCTAGCAGTCACCTGGAGATTTCTTAGCAGCAGCTGATAAAGCTGTCATGTGATGGATTTGGCTGGCTGCTCATTGCCTAGCTCTTAGCTCTTGCAAATGCAGAAGCCACAGAGACTTATCAATATTAGATACTAATATTAGGAGTATAACATGTGAGACATGCACATAGGAATCTAAACACAACTGACTTCCTCATGTACTAAATTTTTTTATAAATTCATTGAATCATTGAGAAAATAATTTCAATCAGTGCTATTCAACCCGTGTTCTATAGGATTCAGGAAGGTTTTCTGAGCTGCCTGTAAGTCTGTGGTTTTCAACTTGTGTAAATATTTTCAACTGAAATTTGAAAAAGGCTGCCAATCCCTCATTTAAAGAAAATACTTAATAAAGATCCTTGTCTCCTGGCTGTCTATGTTTAATTCTCTATTCATTGCTATCTTTGCAACTTCTAAAAACCAATGCAAACATTTTAGTAAAAATTACAATATGGTAAAGAATAGACTATCCAAGCATAACATAAAAGTTAATTTAATTCAGGATAAGTTATGCTGTGCTGCAGGGGAGTGCCTTGCACTGTAAGCCACAGATCATAGTCAGAGCAGAAGAAAAGTTTCAAAGTATGTTACAGGCAGCTTTAAGTACTAAAGAAGACTTCAGATTCTCTTTAAGAGAAACTTTGATGGTGTGGACATAATTTCTGCATAGAAGTTTCAACAATATCAGCCTAAGTGTGTGAAGTTATTGACGCATCTATATCAGGATTAATTCAAAATTGTTAGACAATATTAAATCAAATTTCAAATGGAATAAATAGATAACATTAGCCCATGTAATCAAGGTGAATATATTTAACACTTAATAGTAAATATATTTCAATATTTATTTAAATCATCACAGAGGTATAGGGCCAAGCCATCTTTTGATGTAGAAGAAAGGCTTTTCACTTTACCTCACTGGCTGCTTTTATACTCCACTGGTATTTTATTACACTGTACTCTTTCTTACTGCTGAAAATATGTCCTTCCTTTCCTCATCTTTCTATAAAGTTATTTAAAGTTTTAAGCCTTTGTTAGCTGTGAATTGACAAATATTCCTAAAATTATACTTTTCCAAAATTTTCTTTTTTTAACTCTTCCACAAAAAATTGCAAATTGGTAAGATGATAACTTATGAGAGAAGAATTTCTTACCCTCAAATCAAACTGTTCACATCTGAGAGAGAAGTTCTGTAGTTCTATTACTTTCCAGAAATGTGTTGAAACGAAGATAACACCAGACATGCATGAGTGCTTTCAGATACAGTCCTCAGGTTTGAACAGAACAAAGACTGGCTTAATATAACCTCATTTCCAAATTTCTACCTGTGATAATACAACTCATGTCAAGTTGGAAAAAAGAAATCATAAAGGTTACTGGTTTTCTGCTCTATGCCAAGGAAGGTCTAAGTGATTTACACAGAAATCTTATATTTACAGTACTTTGAAATTTTGTGCTTTATCATTCTGTTTATCCTTGCCTGTACATAATATTCACATTTGTTATCTAGAAATTCAATCAAAATCTCATTTCAACCAATAAGTTCAATAATTTATTTTGCAGGAGTTTTCTTTGTTTCTTCTGTATGCATTAATCTTTTTTTCTTATTATTATTATTTTGCAGTTATATAAAAATATATGGGGAGAGATCCTTCAAGGCAACAAAACTCTGAACAGACCTTCATGGTGGGCAGAATTTTGTATTAATAAACCTGTTATAGGCAGGCTGAGGTCAAGATTGTAAACCAAACAACTCATAAGAGTCTGGATGGGCCTGAGATGGATACCTCATTTCAAACATCAGGAGGAAATGAGACCATATGTCAAACACTGAAAATGGAAGAGATTTTCATTGAGAGGTGCCAAGTTTTAAAATAACTTTGAAATCAAGTCCAACTTGATCTCAGGGACTGCTTACATAATAATGACAAGAGCAAGAGCAACACAACTGCACACTAATATATATTTACTCAATTAAATTAAGAAAAATGACAAGTCATTGTGATTGCTGCTTTGCAAAGTTTATATAAAATAAATTTTCCAATCAGTCTCTTGTCGTTACTTTGATATTACAGAAGGTAAATAATTACAAAACATTTGCCATCAGGGATTATGAATAAGCTGACAAAAGCAAAAAAAAATTTAGGACATGCCAGACAAAACCTGTATTAGCTATGATTATAGTGAGAGAACATTTGGGGAGCATCTTCCCCTCTGCTCCCCTGTTCCCAGATTGCAGAGAACCAACCTGCAACGCCTCTCAGAAAAAGAGAAAGGAAGAGGTAAGGAAAAGCAATCATTTCAGTGTTAACAAAGCCAGGTATCCATCCCTGGAGGCTTGGGATGCCTTAGGGAGCTTGCTAACTGACACAATTCTGAGGACCCAAACAGTAAGTAATGTGGCAATATGAAAAGATGCCTCTGATTAGTAGCACACCCTGTGTTGTCTTAGCTCAGAAATGGGAAGTTGGAAACAATCAGACTGTAAGCTTTTAGCTGAAAGCAGTGTTCTTTTAGTAAAGATAACTTCTTAGCCAGATCGAGAGCAGTCTTAATAGTTTTACCATCACAAGTTTAAGGTCAATTAAAAATGATCACCATCAACACACTTCAGACAAAGAAAAAAATCAAACAAAAACCCTGAAATTCTGTGATAGTTTTTATCCATTTTTCCAATGGGACTGTAAACAACAATCTTGTTAAACTTTACCTGTATTTTTTTTTCTGAATTTTTTTCTTTGTCAGAGATAGTGTTGTCTGTGTTTTTTCTGCCTCTATTCTTTCTTCTTTCCTAATGAGGTACCATAATTCAGGATGTCCCAATAGGAGCTCTTTTTCTTGCTATTGAACTGTAGGAATGTTTAACCTTCTTTGCTGAAAAAGAACAACCCAGTATGAAGTATTTATTTTCTTTGAACTGTTTTGCCTCTTAAAAGTCCAATAGGTGGCATCATCTTATGGAAAAAAAAAGTAGATCAATACAGCTAAACACCTATCATTAGATAATATGGAGTCATGGGGTCTCATGATTATCTTTAGCAATTTTCTGTATCAATAGGGAATTCAACAATTGTCTCCTGCTTGCGTTTGTGCAGATCTGAAGGAAACAGGCAGAGTTCATTATGCCCAATATCCAGTGTGAACACCAGAACTCTGTCAGCGAAAAAGGCAAATGGGGAAGAGATGCCATGCTACATTAAATGTGGTAGCATTGGTCTGTGACTCCACATGCTGTGCTATCCATGGTGATCAGCAGCATTATTTCACTGTTATACATGTGTGTGATTTCACCATCACCTCTGAGCTCCCCATAAGTGACACGGTCTTTTCTTGCCTCCTTCCTCACAGCTGGGAAACAGCTGTGTGTAAATCTGGCATATAAACTGTAAGTCTATTTATGAGGCCTTGGTAGCCCAGAAGAAAACTCAAAGGTATTTGGCATATAGCTTAAGCCACCTTCATCCCGCTAAAACTGCAACAAAGCTGTGTCACAGTAGCACAGACCTGAAGACCTGGTGAACCACAAGGATACTCACCAAACACATGACAGAATAAACAGACACCCTGTAAAAATATATCCCTAAGCTGTTCCTGCTAATCTTACTTATTATGGCTATTTCAGCAACAGCCAAACTCCCTGATAAAAGCTGAGCCACTCTCTGCTGATAAGGACTGTACAAACTGGCAGGAAAGAGTGCTGTTTGTTCTGAAAAGCTTCTAACTTCAACTAGAGCAAGCACTGCAGAGACTGCATCAGCAAGAACATGATTATGGGCAGGCAAAATGGGGTACTCAGTTCAATAGCATAATTATGGGCCCTAAATATGAACTGTCACACAGCGTGCGGTAAGCATAGAGCTTCGTGGGGTCCTTGGATGCCTCTTGGTAATGGCAGGAGTTAGAGACCCGAGCACCAAAGCTGAAGTAGAAGCACTGTGAGGCCTTGGGGATTTACTCGTTACACCACCACACATCTCTGCACCCCCAGCCACAGGGTGCTGGTGGCTGCTCACCAAGGCTGTCTGCAAGCTCAGTGCAGGTGTTCAGCAGTTGTCAGGCTTCACATGCTGCAGCAAAGGCTGGCACTGTTACCCCCACACCCAGTACAAAGTCATGATGCAGCAAAGACAGGCTCATTCTATGGGCCAGAGCCACTCTGCACTCACCGTTATCAAAACTTGTATTTTCTGTATGAACAGTTGGATAAACATTCTTTGGTTGGGTATGACTATGAATTTCTGACCTGTATGTTTAGTCAGAGCTGTGTATTCAAATGAGCAAAATATCCTTTTCCTCTGAAGTCAACAATAAGCCAGAGGTTCCAGAGGCCTACATCTGGCTTCTCAGAGCAGGAGAATTTATAAGTTTGAACTTGCAAAGCTGCAGCATGGAAAGAGAGAGATGTCATGAAATTTGGCATCCAATTATCTACTAAATCATAGGGCAATAATTCAACAACTACCACAAGATGTCATTATTATATGCAGTTTCTTCCTCTTTGTAGAACATTGAATAAAAGAGGCCTCTGGCAGAACAGAGAAGTCATTTCCCTCCCACTTCAAATGCCACATAAAGTTGGATGTGTCATTTTATCTTGGTTGGGGAGCTGGGTCAAAGTCTGTCAAATAACTTCAGTCCAAAACAATTTGGCTATGGGAATCTGTCCTTAGAAGCTGCCATGTGAAGGCACCAGAAAATTGAATCTGACTAGGCCTGAAAGATCCCTAGCACACAGCTTCCCTGGAGCCCTGTGCCATGCTTTTCTCCTGGATGGTGGCAGTTTTCTTCTTTGTGCCTGTCAAACCACCTACCTGCCAGGGATGTTCAAACTGGTTTCTTCTTTGATAAGATATTTCTACTGATGTGACTCAAAGCAAAAAGGTTCTAACAGAAAGAATCAAATTTTTTCATTAGGACACCGAATGCACACACACACCTCCCTTGCTGATGTGGCAAGATAAATAGATGAGTATTTCACATCACCTTTTTAGGAGCAATAGGGTCAGGAGAAATGCTTTATGGGTCAGGGGGAATTTCTACAATCCTTTACAGCTGCAGTTCTGTGTATGCAGGTTTCCCAGAAGTGTTTGTTTTCTGCAGAAATAAGAAGACTTGTACATTGCTACTTCTGTCTGAAAGCCTCTTTCCCACTGTAATAAATGATTTATCATGCATTCTGCAGGGTTGCAAGTTCCTCTTCTGTTTTCCTTTATTCACATATTTTCTTTACTGACAATGTGTTTTCAAACCCGAGTGGTGATTTCATACCAGCACATGCTACCAGCATGACCAGTCTCTCCATTCCAGCCATGTGGACATCACGGAGGCCTGTGTGTCCTCTGGTAGCACTGTGCCTTCACAGGCCTCAACAGTGTTTTGTTATTCCCAATTCTCATTAGCCTGAGATCAGAGTAAGATCACTTTAACTCGGTTCAATGGCCTAAGGAGCACCATAGGCAAAGGGGAGCTCACTGCATGAGACATCCATGTGATGGTATAATCTGAGCCACACGATCCAGCCAAGTGGAGGTCAGCTGGGATCACAGCGGGCTGCCCACAGCACTATCAGTGGGAACAGAAGCAGAAAGCTTCGTTCTTCTCCAAGCAAGTCAAGTCACAGGTTTATGGAATGCAAGCAGAGCATTTCGCATCAGTTCCTTTCAAGGAAGAGAGAGAGGTAAATGCTGAGAACAGCAGTTCTGCTGACTACCTTGCCTTGTTTTTTCTCAAGTGTGTGCAGCCTGGTTGCATTTGTTCAGTGTTCCCACAGCAAGACTCTCTCTTGAATAAATATGAGTTCCATCAGGAATTTCTTCACTGTGTTTTGTCAAAGAATAGACCAGCAAGTGTGTGGCTAGAATAATTCCCAGTGTATTTCCTGAAGACAATTTACACATTTTTACATTTTTGTTTGGGAGCTACGGTCAACTTTAGTACCCAGCATCTGCTGAGACCTGCAGCAGCCTCCAAAAACCCAGCATCACTGGGCATTAGCTGCCTTCACCTGCCCATGTCCTTCCATCCTCCTGCAAAGTGCCCTCCCCAACTCATTTCACTTGTCATCTTGTCTCTATTCAGAGGTTTACTAAATACTCATTTTTGCCAAATTATAAAATATCTATTGCTATTCCTCCTTTTAAGCAAAGGATATTTTTAAATTATATGTTCTTTGATAGAAAAAATGCCTCAATTGATAATGTCAGCTTTATTTAGAAGGGAAGTTGCCTGCAGCATATTTACCACGGAGAGATAACCAGGAGTTAGAAAACAACCCATGAAGGAACCAACATGGAGCTGGAGTTTGTCCCATGACTGTGACAGAGATGTGACTCATGCTTTCAACAGGAGATCCATGGGCTAGGACACCATCCAGGGCATCCAGGGAAAAGCCACCATACTGCCAGTGTGCTGTACAGCATATACTGCACTGGCCTTACCACCTCCACTGGGTTTTTTGGGGCAGCCTGTCCACAAGCAGTGAGCAACCACTGCCTGAGAATGAAACCTCTTAACAGTGTGATGTGTTATTTTTCTGAAATGTAAGAATCAAAACAAGAATCTATAGACAGACATAATTTCCTACGGCAAAAACATGAGCTGTGATGACAAAATTGTTCATAAAGAGGCAAAAAAAGTATTCAACAAGTGGTTCTGCACTGTATTTAAGTGCTCTTATCACTGGGATGTGATGAAATACTTTCCAATCCCTTAGTAACCCAGAAGGCTGTTAAACAACATGTACTATGGTAAACACTTTAAAATCAGCAGACCCATGTAACAAAAGATGGTGAAGGCTTTACTAGGAAAACTTGACTGGCCTAAGCATACTCATTTCTCTTATATTTATGAGTATCAAAGAAATTCCATCAGATTAGAGTTTGCTGGATATTCTATCAATATTTCAAAAGGACAAAAAAGTGGTGAACTCGATTCTTTGATAAACAAAATAATGGAAAACAGAAAGGGAATTCAACTAATAAAATAATTAGCATATAGTAATATAAAAAATATCAGTCAGAAATTTTACAAAAAATACATTTTGTCAGACAAACCTGATTTCATCCGACATAGTCTCAAACTCTGTTTTTTGCACATATGTGACATGCAACATAGACACTTACCTCTAACAAACAGTAGTTAGTGTCACATTATACTTTTAAAAAAATCAGCATTCTGTCTATCAGCAAACACACTTCAGTTGGGTTAGGATCTTCCTGACTGACAGGATCTCAGGGAGCCATCAGTGGAGAGATCGTTCTGTGTGCTTTAGGGATGTTATTAAGGATAATCCTAGACCTGCCACTGCTTATTATTTTCCTCAGCGAGCTGGAAATAATTTTAAAATCTCTTTTATTAAAATGTGCAGAATTGGTGGACGGTAAATAAAGTGAGAACAGACATAATCTGAAATGCTTAATAAGTTTAAACCAGCCTGGTTTTGCTGACCCAAGTATGTAACAGTTCCTTCAAATATGTAGGGCTAAAGAGAGATTTTGTCATCCTAGGTCAGACAGAGCTGAGGGAAGGTGAATGCTTTTCTCTTCACACTGGCTAATTGCTCTCATCAACAGCTGACCTCCATTGATGTATTTGGGAGAGAATTGAAATTTTTCTAAATGCTACAAGAGTGTCACAGGAAGAGTAAGAAAATGCAAGATCATTATAACTTTACTATGATCTTGTTGAGATCTGAGAATCGATTCTTGTCCAGTCCTACTGTTAAAAAAGCCACATCCAAATGCCAGCCTCCCTGGAAAATGGAAACTGTATTGTGGATGAGTATTTAACTGTGCTTGCAGAAACCACATGCCAGACTCCTGCTTCCTTACAGGGCACAAACTAACAGAAAGGAGTAAAAATATTGAATTCAAAGCCAGAGAAAAGGGTGGTACAACAGGAAACCAAACAAACTCAATGTTTAGAACGTCAAAGAGGAGCTTAAAATATGAAGCAATTGCAGTATTATAGGCTTCTCCAAAGTGGAGCAAAATGTTGCACGTCAAAACAAATATAATTTGTGTCCGATCACTGGGGAGAGATTTAAGGAAATGGTTTACTTTGAAGGAAAGTTTGTGCATATACACATTATTTGGGATGACCAAACCATGGTCTATGGTTTTGTAACATGCTGTACCAAGATCCTTTAAATCAGAACAGCTGGTGCCATATGAACTGCCCTCCAAAAACATACTTGTCTGAGTGTCATTAAATAATGATTTTTTCTAAGCCCACACAAACACTTGGCTTTTTCCATCTAGTTTATCAATGATGAGTGTTTGCAAAGTCCAGAACTGAGCACTGGCTGTATTTCACTAGTGTGAGGGAGAAGCCAGGAAAAACATATCTCCTGGGGAGTATTCCCAGTTGTAAATTTATTTTTGACACATATAGGATGGAATTGGGTTTCTGTGCTTGTTTTGATCTCTTTACAAATTCTTATTAAAGGGATGTCTTCCAGCTCCACAGAACTGCATATCCTGTTCCAGTCCTAAATCTGTGGGTGAGTTCCACAGCCAGAAGTGTGGGGCAGTGGGACAAACACACAAGTGCCTCAGACACTCAGCAAGCAGCAGCCCAGTTCTTTGCTCAATACATAAATATTTGCATGGTTGAGTTATGCTCTACGGCAGATGAAAACCATGCATTTTTTTCACAGCCGTCAGTTGCACTCAGTGTTGTTCATCCAAGGCACAGCCCATCGGCACAGATCCAGTCAGAGCCACTCTCTGCTCTCCCTGCTGGGCTCTGCTCCCAGGTGGCCCCGTGACAGCCACCAGGTGATCCTTTGGGGGTGGTGCAGGGCTGTCCTGCTGTACTCTACTGGAGCAGAAGGAACACGTTCTCATCCTGCACAGCCCATCGTGGTTACACTGAGAGCATCTGTTCAGGGATTTTCCTTCTATGTTTTTGGCTCACTTTTTGTTTTGGGTTTCATCTGGGTTCCTTTGATGGGGAGGGAGAATTAAAGAAAATTTTAGCTTTCTAATTACCAGGTTGTCTGTTTTGACAAGCAAGGCAATAGGCACAGAATTGCTTAGCTATGTTATGGTTTCTCCTCCTCAGTGTCCAGGTGTCTTCTCACTACACTTCAGCTGTGAGGACAGTTCAACAGCAAAAGTTGGAGCGTTTGCAGTTTTATTTCTGTTGCCAGGCTCCCTCTTCATTGTGGGAGGATTCCATATGCAACCAGATATGATTTTCCTCTGTGTTAAGAAATAGTCCTGGCAGTAAACTGTTTGAGTCATCTTTCTGTTTGCTTGACTTCTCCCATAATAATATTATTTAAAACTTGATTCACCAGCTAATCTTACAAGACAGGATTTCAGATGTTTAAAGAAAAAATCTTTTTTCTTGTTCTTTTTTTTTTATTTTGACCTAAGAAAGCTCAGACTTGAAAGGTTCATGCTGTATTTTGCTTCAGTTGGGTAGAGAGCAAAAAACTTCTACAGAAAGGCACATTCCTTACAAGTTCAATCTGCAACATGATTGAGTACAGCTTGTTTTATTGGAGAGGAATATGGTAGCATCATTATTAGTAGTGAGGTGTGTTTCACCACTTCTCAGAACCATCATGTTACCTCTGAACCAGAATGATTCTCTCATGTGTATTCAAATTCCCATTCCAGGATGCAACCAAGAAAAACAATTAAGAGGTCCCATATAGACTCACTCATAGATGTTGCCACATCACAGGAGCTGAGGTGACTCAAGTGTCATCTGGTCAAATGCTGTTCTTCACAACGAGATTAACTGTAGCCGTGTTAGTCCTGAAATCTCACATTTTCTTCAATACGGATTCAATATTAGATTGTAATTAACATACTGGAACGGGCAGGCATGGGTGTTATTTTAGAAATCTAGTATTTTTGCATCACATGTTTTTGTAGATTCTTAGTGGAGAGAGGGGGAGGGCTTGTAATGCACCAGAGATGAAATCACAGCCTAGGGTCCCACCATTCTAAGTGCTGTACATGAATGTACTCTCACACATATATCCCCAAAACATTGGAATTTAAAGAGAAGACAAAAAATTATACACTTTGAACAAATCAGTATGTCATTAGTGGCTAGAACTATATACAGCAATCTCAATGCTCCATTTGCCATTTTTAGCCAAAATTTTCTGAGGCCTTCCTAATTTGGAAAAGAAGCTTATGAGAAAAATGGTAATCAGTACTCGGCCTCCAGAATGGCATCATGGAGGCTGGAGTAAATATCCTATCAGTGAATAAAAGATTTCAAAATTAAGATTAGGCTATGATGAGTTTTGAGAGTGAGGACCAGGAATTTACACTTAATCTAGTAATGAAGTCAGTGGAGAGACGCAGAGAAAGCAAGGGATGATGCCAAGTCCTGTGCTAAGAGAAAGCACAAATAATGTCCTGTATTTGGCAAGGAAATTATAAGGACAGAGGTGCATTTTCCAAGGACAGAGAAAAGGAAATAATGGGTACATACTTCTGTAAGTACATTTCACTTTTGGAGAGGAAAGTAAATAGTTTTTACAGAGAACTCAGAGGAGTTTTAAAGTTTAGAGATAGTTTGGACATAAGACCCAGACTTGGTGATGGTGAGTTTTCATCCACACTGGAAGCCTCTCCTTAAACCACTACTTTAAGTAATTACATCTGTTAAAATTTTTGTTCAGTTATTTTCTGCTTCCATATGTATCTAGGCAACACCTGGAATAATATTATTCTCTAAAAACTTCTAAAATCCAGTGGTTCACTGCAACATGTTGCAACATTTCCATATGCGTATTTCATACACACACAGACACACACTTATTTACAAAACTCAACCCACGCATGTGTATTCAGAAGCAAAAATAAACAATTTTTAAGCAGCCTTATTCAAATCATTCTCTTTTTGGTTGCTACTTCTTTCTGTCAGAATTCAGCCAGAAATAAATGTGTAAAGCTAGGTTAGCCATGTATTTTTTTTTAGCAGAGTCATATCATTATCACAATAATCTCCCCATGAAAGCATTATGAAGGAATAATAAGGAGCTATTTGTAATATGGTATATTAATTAGAATCATAATAAAAGTTAATAAGATCATTATGTCAAATGTTACACTGTAAAATGTGGGAGAGGGAATTTTCTTATTACATTCAAGAATTACAGCAGAACTGTGAGCATACATTACATTTTAAGTTCACATAAAAAAATAATTTGGTTAATCTAATTTGTCTAATGAAGTTGCAGTTATATTTTTGAGTCACATAGGGGAATTGCTGTTATTTTAACAAATGCATCTCACAGAAGATATTACCACTTTAATTACCTCAAGATGTTTAGAGACATTTCCTCCTAATTAAAAATCAGAGGACCTAATGGCAGAGGTATGCCTAAGAGCCCAGGGAAATCATTTGTTGATCCGTGGTTGCTATGAGGCTATTCAGAACTATAGATTGTCTGTGGATTAACATATAGCTATGTAAACTATAAATGGTTTGAAAAGCTTGAAGGTTTCATGCAAACTTCACTTCAATGCATACACCCTCTCTGATTACTGAAGCAATGTGTTCTAAATGATTTCATTGTACTGTTTCCACACTTCAAAGGCAAACTTTGTCAAAACCCCTTGCTTGAATTTGTGCACCTATGCAAACTCTGCCATGTCTCATGCAGGTTATGGTGCGTGTCCATGGCACAGCGAGCAACTCAGGGATTAAACCACACCAAAAAAACCCAAAAACCCAACAGTGAATAGTCTACAGTAAGCAACGGTCTCTGGGCCAAAAGTTTTCATCTCATGAAGCTGAAAGAAGCAGGCAGTGCCCCGTGCATAGGAAGTTCCCTCCACGGCACCAGGGGTGTGCACTGGCCGACCTGTGCCTCAGGAAGCTGCGGGCAGAAGACCCAGGGCAACACTTCCATAAAAGTGTCCTCTAGCTGGGCCATGGCATAGGACAGTCCACGTTCATGCATCGCCTGGACTAGCGGTTCTGGAGATGTCTTGTTTCCTTGTCTTGAAACGTCGTGGGGTATGTGAGTGATGGAGTGTAAAACTGATCAATTCCTGCAAAGATCTCAGGAATGGGTCAAACCTGAGCAGCATTTTGTAAGAACCACAAGGGGGGCACTGAGAAGATGAGCTGTGGTCTGGCCTGGCACCAAGCCTAAGCACAAGGCACATCCTGAACCCGGCGCCCCGGCCCTGTGGTTTGACAGCCCCTGCCCATCCCCAGCGGCGCAGACAAGAGGAGCATCTGCAGAGGCTCGGGCTGAAACATCTGCGTGTCACTCCACAAACACAGCTTGCCGTGTGTCACCAAATTGCCAAGGCAGCCTGTGATTCCGGAGCAGGACTTCCGATGACAGCAGAGGAAGAGTGTATGCGAAAACCTTTTTATTTATATCACAGTGTGACCAGAAGCAGATTTATAATTACATTAAATAGTTTACACAGCAAAGTAGCAACTGACGCAGCTGTTTCCTCCTTCCACTTGTCAAATTCCTTTTTTTTTCTTTTTGCTATTTCAACATTTGGTTATTTTGATGAAATACATTTTACCATATTGCTTTATTGCCTTGCTTGATTTGAAGAATCATATTGCCTCATGATTGAAAGATACTGTGAAATGACTGAAATCCCAAATATGGATAAACTGGCATGTGTACCATTACATCTTCCTCAACAGTGAAAGAAAAAGGGATTTATAGACAGAATTCGTCCTTTTCAGAAAGCTCTGCAGCACACAGGAAGAAAGCTCTGTTTAGAGCTGCCACTTTATAAAACTGAGTAATGCCCTCCAACAACATTATACCAGCAACTCAATATGATGAAGCAAAGTCCTGCCTTGCATATCACCTCCCTTAAAAATATTCCTATCTCCAGCAAACAACATGTCAGAACGCACCATCCATCTGTTGCCAGCTGGCATTTTGTCTCGGTAGAAGAGCCAGAAGACAGACACAAAGGCTGAAATGAAGATTTTTGATTTGTGTGCAATTTAGGTCGAATTTGAACAGTTACTGTGGGTTTGTTTCTTTTTTTAATTTCCCACAAACAATTCCTCAGAAAATCAGCTGCAGAAATGGTGCTGCATGCTATTCCAAAAACTATATTCCAGAATCCTCCTACTGCTTTGAAACTGGCTTACCTTTGTGTCACAGGATCTCAAAGGCTTTACATCTAGGTGAAATGTGGACATTAGAGAATGTTGTTCAGCTCCTTTCTTCTCTCTTCCCTTCATCATTTGTATGCTCCCACCTTTCTGTAAGCTCATCTTTCTGTTCTACAGCAATGTAGAGGGCAGTCATATCCATCATTGCCAATGGTCCATACTGGTGGGCCACAGGCTCATGCACCTTGGCTCTAGTCTTTCTTTCAGCAAGATTTCTTCTGCTGTAACCTTAATCCACCCCATCACACCCCCCTCCAACCCTTTAAATTCGCAACACGAGGCATCGGCGAAGTCACATAACGAGGTGGCCCTGTGGGAGCACCATGCCTCAGATTAGGTGACATGTTCACATCTATGAGCCTGCCTGGTCTCAGGGGACTGAGAAGTAATGGTTCATGCGACGATGAAAGGACTGCATGGACATCACAGAAAATTTGCAGTGCTGCAGTGAGGTTGTCTGAGGTGCACTGACCAGGACATGGATCTCTCTGAGTTACTGTGTCAGCCTGGATTCCTGTGCTGAACCTGTATTCTGTTTCAGGAGTTCTCATGTCTGACCTACATGAAACAGAAAAGCAAGAAATTCAGTCACCATAGGGTTAACCAAACTACACAGATGCTTCAAAACCACTGGGAGGCAGGTAGCCATGGCTCTTCAGCTACTAGTCCAGACACTTGAGTATGTGACAGTAAGTACATCTTGTCTTGCTTTGTTTTCCATCAAAACAAGTCCTCTCTTCAAGCTGATGTGATGGTCTCAACCCCTCCTCTGTGCCTCCAAGCCCTCCTCTTGTCCCACAGCATTCTGTTTCCCCTATTTTCCTCTGCTCCACTACGTTCCCTATTCTCCTCCCCATAAACATTTACGTCTGACATTCACTCTGTTCTTGTGCCACTCTGAGTGCCGCTGTAGTTTTTGACACAGTCAAATTAACAAACTGAAAATCCTCCTTTGTATCAAGTGCATTTATAGCAAGAGGCTTCTCTTTTTCCTTTCCTGGCCCTGGGGTTTTGCTGGTAGGACAATTTACATTGACACACGTGTGCCATTGTCCCCATGAGTCAATGGTGTGAGGTGGCCTGTGCCCTTCTCTGCTGCCTGGCATGTGAGCATTAAGCTGTCTGTAGTTTAACTCTTCCCTGGCCACTGTGTTTGATACAGTTTCCCCAAAGAGCCAAAGGCAACGGTAGCATCATCCTGTACACATAAATAAATAATAATGCAACCCAGGAAGGAGCCATTGCCATTTTTCTTTCTACTTCCACCCACTGTGAGTAGCTAGCCAAGGAAGGACTTCCTGAATGTCCCTCTGCAAGTGCTGAGCAACCCTTATCATGTTACAGATCTTCCTCATATTGGAAGTTCTACAGGCACATTGAGCTAAATGATGCACTCACGTTTGAAAAATCTAAGCACTCACAAGTTAGATGTCTGTACTGAACGGCAATGGAAGCATAACCATCACAAAAGGGGTTTTTCAGCATCTTAAAGGAGCTGATGACTTGGGCTAAGAGTATATAAATTGATAGTTTCTATGGCAAGATGCTTTTTTATCCAAGATAAAGGTCAAGCACATCTGGAAGACATCATAGCTGCGTCCTATAGAGACTACATCAACTATCTTGCTGCCAAAATCTACTATAAACAGGCACAAAGGGCCAATCTGCTGATTTTCCCAGCTGTCACTGGTTTATTTAAGGGGCTAAGTCAGTTTTCAATTATTGTTCTGTTAAGAAAAAATGAAATCTATTGTGTAAGCTCTGTGTCAAATTACCATTGCTGCGTGCTATGATTCCTTGAGTTTTGAAAAGCTCAGTTTCTGTTCTACTTATCTCCTTGGACTGTACATAATTATCATATTGTCCCTAAAATCTTTTAGCCATTTCACACAACAAGACAAACTTATTTCCTTGAAATAATTACAGCAAGAAATCTGCTTTAATTGGGACGACCATTTGCTGTCACAATCTAAACTGCCCAATGCACCTTTTAAACGTACCAATATTCATTTTTACTTTATTTTTGAAGTGCTAAATGGACTCACTGTAATCACATTACTTAAAAACTGCATGGCATAACTGTGGGTGGAAAAGGTTTCATATGCAAGAGCACAAACATAAGCAGGTGTTTGTATTGTGAACAAGAGAGGTGCAGGACTTGGTGACAGGAGGCACCCTGCAGACAGGTGCATCCAAAGCCCTGCTCCTCTCTGCAGCTACAGCGTCCAATTCAAGATGGCAATGGGCACCCAGGAGAGTGCAGAGTCCACAGCCCCCCTCTGTGGGTAAGGCTGAGCCCTTATAACCATGCTGCCAGCAACGAGGTGACTGACTCAGAGAAGGCAAGGACAGCACCCATCTCCCTCTTTAGCATGAGAAGTCTGAGCTGTGCTTCCCAGGCAAGCACCTTCACTACTTGCTTTTGAATGACTTTGGAGTCCCTCCTGTTGAAACCAGGCCTGGATGCATCCCTGTGTGTCAGAAGCAAAGCTACAGCTCAACAGTAGTTTAGACTTGGTGGGTCTCAGCTCCTTCTGTTCTCTCCCCAGCACAAAACCTTCCATGATGTCCTTGGCTGAGGCTGAGGATTGTGGTCCACTGCGCAACGGCACCACACCCTCACTGACCAGGGCTTCTGACCAGAGCCTCCAGCAGATACTGCCATTGAAAGTTCTGTCTGTTTACACTCACCACACTGGAAACTTTTTGCGTTTAAAAGAAAATTTAGTCTTGGTCTGATATTGGTTTGTCCACTTCATTAATCACCTTAATCACTGCTTGAGGCCTTAAAAACTACCCAAGAGGTATTAAAAGCAGATAAGTATTAAAATGGCTGGACTTGCAGCATCTGATTTGAATGGACAGGCAGGAGGTGAAGGACAGGGTCAGAGACAGCATTTTGTCTTTATTCCTGGAATCAGAGCAAGTGAGAAACTGCCATTGCAGTTGCTTCTTTTGCACAAGCAATTTTATTCTTTAGAAAGGTGAAGAAATAAAGAAGTTGATAAATGAAAAGTCAAATTAATTTTACTTGTAATTTATTCCACTAATTAAATGGAGACATAACATTTGGTGATAAAGCTACACCACAGAGAGTTTGTTAGGGATTTTTGCTAGGCATTTGCAGCACTTGGCTGTGCAGTAGCTGCCTTCAAACTTACTTGCTCATGGTCTCAACTAAATTTTAGACTGCTGTCTCCTTAATTTATGCATTAATGGACTTTTCTTTATCCACAGACTTAACTGTTTNGTACTGATCAGCAGCTCTCTAGCTTTTGGCTACTCTTTGCTAAAGCAGGACAAACTGGACATGTACAGTATGTTTACAAAAATATCTTTCTACGCTTATTCTTTTTTATAAACTAGATCGAGTTAAACATTTGTGGAAAAGACGATTCAGCTCCTTTATTTACACAGAACCTCTGTAGATCACCAGAGGTGGAGGACAGTTAAATGTCTGTCTTATGAGGTCATTCATGAAGGGTGATTTGTTTTCCTGGGAACCCTGTGCTATTAGAGGTGCTGAGGCCTGAAGGAGTTCCAGGAGAAAAGGGAAGACAGCTCCAGCAGACAATGGGAGAGGTTCTGATGAGTCAGCACTTCTGAGACAACAGCAAACTTGGATCACAACCAGGATGCTGACCGGGACCTGTTTGAGCAGCAGGTGCAGGTTAGTCAGCACCTACCAGGAATATTCACAAATGCAGTCCTCAGTGTTCTTCTCTGGGCACAAGCCCAGCTCTCGAAAAATTTCGAAATGCTGATTCTGTTACTGAAACATGTAGGTCTTCCTCAAATACAAGTCAGGCAGGGTGGGAGGAAAACTTGGGCTTGTCTTGCAAGCTGGACATTGGTGTTGAATACATCGGGGTGGGGAGAGACAGGTAGGAGAAACAGAACGTTTGATCTCAGATTTTTGCTCTGTAAATAGTATCTGTGTGAGAAAATCACAATCTGTGATACTTCATCAAGCTAGGAGCTGAGCAGCCCACCGTCTAAACCTACATTCAGCAGGGGCTTAATCTGAACCAACCTCTCCTGGCCTTAGATATCTACTGAATGGTGCAGCTGAGGTAATCATCTTGCCTTTATAATCACTGAATAGAAACAGGCACTTGCAGGGTACAGTTCATAACAGCTACTTCACAGGTCTGTGGTGGAATGAGATGATTTTCTGCAGACACTAACAAAGGTATTCCTTTCCAGACTGGAATATTTATCAGGGCAGATACCTGTAAGTCTACATTCACATGTCCCCACATCTGCTGCACTTGCACCCAGCTCTTGTGAGATCCAGATAGAAGCCTGTGAGTATCTGTGTACAACCTCTGCCATTTCCAGCCATCATGGGGAGAAGGAAGAGTATCTCACTGATGGGGTGATGGTCCCTCTGCTGAAGCACTGTTACTGAGAAAAAGTATGACCATGAGTCAGAGAGAAAGAAGATGAGAGTGATAATATTTCAGATTAAGTAACATTTTGTGTCTCAAAAAATGAAACTTTAGTTAACAACTAGGATTGTTTGGATGGAGCGACATTTATTTAATTAAATCCTACACTGGATATTAGACACATCAGTCAAACTGCAAGTTCTGTAGGAAACATCCTGTTTATCCAGAGTCTAACACAAGAGGAATGAGGCAATACCATTCCTCCTCAAGTGGTGTTACAGGCAAAAGTGAAGAAGGAACACAACACGTACCTGCCAGTGAAAGGTGCCCCGGCAGACTCCGAGGGTAAGCCTCTGCTGGTAAATTAAGCAGGTTCAGAAAGGCTGTCAGGCACTCAGGCCAGCTGGCACAGGGCAAGCCCTGTCTGCCACTGAACTTGCCTCTCCTCCAGGACAGGGCAGCGGCATTTTCCAAAATAAAGCATATTGGCTTATTCTTTGAAAGTGCTGAAAAAGGAAATCTTTAATCTATAGAAATGCTCTTAAATTCACCGTGGTCATCAGAGATGGCAAAAGGTAAAGAGGATTGTCTTTAATAGAGTGCAAAGATGCCCCAGTTTAAGAGCTGGAAAAATAGCCAGTACTCCAGATGGGGAGCAAACTGAAAAACATTCTTTGTTTATATTTATTTATTCAATTTCATAGTGTCCTTGGTTGCCCAGAGGAGCTACTGAGAGTAGTTTCTACTGTGCTGTTGGTTAGAGTTTGGTTACACACACTTTCAGAAATTCAGCTGTCTGCCACTAATGAATTGTTCAGTGTAGCTTGCGGGTAATGATGCAATTAGCAAAAGTAAGCCAAATCTGTCCCAGGTGAAACTCAAGTGATGTCAATGGCTTTATTCAGGATGATGTGCTTATTCCAGTGTGTGTAGGGACAGCACATAGAAAGAACGGTCATGAAAAAGGACTTACATGGATCTCATTTGTCTTTTCTGGTACTAATCCTGCATCACACTGAATAAAATGTCAAAACACAACATTTGCATTGACGCAGCAGTGCATCTCCGTGGGCCAACTCACAGGCTCTGTGCATGGATGCAGAAACCTGATCCACTGGGTGACATCCCTGCCTGTGGCAGGGGGGTTGGCACTAGATGATCTGTAAGCCTTCCAAGCCAAACCATCCCATGATTCTGTAATTCTAAATTTAGTAATTATTTTATATTTTTAATAGTGTCCTTTAAAATTCTACCCATAAAAATGTAAAATAACAGTTGTTCCATTCACTGCAACATGCTGTCTTTTTGAACTTTCAAAAGTAAAAGAAGTACTTAAAGTCTTTATCTCTGGCTGTTCAGGAATGAATTTGCTTCAGAGGAGACCACAGTAAGTGCACGGCAGACAAAAAGAAGGGTGAATTTTGACTTCACTTCCCTCCTGAATAGGGTACTGTGAAACAAAGCAAGAGGCTTTCCTTGGCCAAAAGGCTTTTAAAGTCTGTCTGATCAATTAAAGATATATTGTATTGCAATGAAGGTACCAGGGCTTCACGACTGCTGCCCTGATAACTAAGAAAGGAAATAAAGATCAAAAATGAAAGCACAAACCAGCCATTTCACCCAGGTCATCCAGGACATCTGTGTCAGAGCTCCCAAATCATTCTGATTCAGAGTTACTCAGTTATTTTTTCTGGACTTTGCTGGAAAATTGTATTACTGTCCCCTTGGTAGAAAGCAAAGCCTTGATGCAGATCTCCCTGGCCAGAAAGTCTCTCCAAGCTTCAGGGAGCATTGGCCTGCATTAGCATGGGAGACATCAACATCTGTGACTGACAAAATCCAAGTAAATCTTGTTCCTGGTCAAGATTTTGTCCAAAAATCATCAGTCCTGGTTGATGTCTTAAATAAAGAGCTGTCCTTGCTCCTATTGCTTTCTAAACAACGACAGTAACGAGGGCAAATTTATGACTAGCTGGATAGTCTTACTTGATACTAACGTAAAGACTATAACCTATGGTCTGCAGTTTTATTATGCCTGAAAAAACCAGTGCTTTTTTAATGGATCTTCTTAAGTGTGACCTCTTAAATGATCTCTGCTAGTGGGTTGTAGCAACAGCTCCCCAGCTGTGCTGTTATTCATAAGTAACCATAGAAATTAAAGTGCTGCCAAGTATGTGCTCTTTGTTTTTTTTGAAGGGCTGAAAGATGATGTAGTGATGTCTTTGCCCCTCCTGACTTAATTTTGAACTCACCCCCTGGCAGACCTGATGGAGAGGTGAAGATGAGACTTGCTGTTATTGGGAAGTTCTGTCACCAGAGAGCTCAGTCAACAATGGCACTTCTGCCACTGGGATGCTGGTGCATTTTCAGAAGGCCTGCAGCTAGAAATAGGATGTGGTAGAAAGTTATATCCTGTTATTCAGTAATTGCTGGTTTAAATGAAAAATATTTTTTGTTTGTTTATTTCTATTGAGATTGAACTGAAGCAGGGTTGGTATTTTTAGCCAAAGAATTTGTTTTGGAAAGGAAAAGTTGTCTAAAATCTCTTCTACAGGGACACTTTCAAGTTATTTACTGGCCCACATTGATCTTTGAGTTTTTCTGAGTAATTCTGTTCTCATAATAGGATTCTCTGACTCTGAACTGGCACCCAGGCTTTTTCAGTATGCACTAGAGTGGCACAATTCCAATGGGCAGTACTAACCCTGTGTTATGATGGGATGAATCTTCTTTCTCCCCAGTCTTAGAGGCAGACAATTAGCTGAGACCAGAATCCTACCTCATAGACAGCTACAGTTAGGTGAGAGAACTACTCATGGTGTTTTACTACACTTTAACTGGGCGATTTAAGGACTAAGAAACCTTGGTGTTTTGCTTTTTATTACCCTGCTTTTCTGCTGGGTATCTATGGGCAATGACAACCCAATGTGCTTTTGCTTTTTATATGCAACATCTGCCCTACAGAAAAGGAGACTGCTTCCCATTTGCCCAGGAGAATATAGAGAACATCCACAAGGTCTGAGGAAGTGTGGTGCAGCAGTTTCTGCAGGAGCTTTTCGAGAGGGAACTCACAGAGGAGGACTTTATAGCTTGGCATGGCAGCAATTGATAGTGCACACCAGACTCAGGTGTCTCTGAGCACTTCTGTCTTGGGCTAAGTGTGGGAGGAAGTAACACGTATCTCCACAACCAGAGTGAAAGTATCACCACCCTGGACTTGTTAATCAAAATTAAACAAAAATAATAGATTTTTCAGAAATTTATTGCTTCCCTCTGTCACCCCTTGAGAGTTCACTAATGCCCAGTTTGATTTCTGCACAGGAACTTTGTCTAAGGGGAAAAAATCTGATTTTAAAATCTGACTTATAATTGCCAAATATTCCATGCTGATGTGTACCAAAAATGTTGGATCACCAAAATGCTTGCAGTCTAAAAAAAAAAAAAAATAAATAAGCACTTCGTGTTGATTCAAATAAGGAAATCATACAAATACCATGAAGACAAAACTGCCAACACCAGATTCCAAATGAATTTAAAAGTCTATATTTAGCTCCTACTATTTCTGTTTCAATTATAAAACATTTCTTGTTGAACACACACCATCATCTCAGATGCTCCACTCAACGTAGTTACTTGGAGCCCCATAATTCATCTCTATTTTTAGTGTGCTCACAGATAAAGGAATGGCAAAGGACAGCACGTAAATGATTCAGGCTGGTGTTTTGACAGGACCCTCACAGCTGCTGTGCTAGGAATTACTCTGGAAAAAATCCAAACTTGCCCAACTCCTGTTAGGCAAATTCTCTTCCAAAGACAAGTGTCAGATTTTAAGCAACTCTTTCCCTGCTTTTGGGAAGGGTGGGAGAGAAGGGTGGGAGAGGAGGGTGCATGAATCCTCGATAGAGCAGAAGGCGTGGATTTTCTAAGTGGGCACATGACGTTAAATGTTGCTTTGTGGCCATGGAGGGGAAAGTGAAAAGGATCACACCTTGAGAGATGTTTAATTCAAATGCCAGGCCTGGATGTTACTAGGGGTATCAGGCTGTTGGAATTTTTTATCCTGACTATTTGGATTTTCTTGAAAGATATGCAATTCCCTAACTGCACATTAGAAACAAAAGTGTTTCCATCTTCTAATAAATGCTAAATTTCTTTCCAGAATCCCTTCAAAATGCTCAGCACATGTTGCATGTGCCCCACCATCTGCCACAGAGCATTTCATTTTTACCTGTAGCCTGGATTCAGGAAGCAAAAAAGGGAGGGGAAATGCAGAAACATGATTCAGTCCCACTTGTGGTAAATAACAGTGGGCTTAAAAATAGAGGGATTTATTTTATTTTAAGTAGAAAAATCAATATTTTTAGCAACGTGTAGGAAAAGAAATCAAATCGATGGAAAGTCTGGATGGACAGTGGAGATGTGGGCCCAGGCTGTCCGCTTTCCCTCAGGCTCGTGCCAAGGTGTGAGGGGTTCAGGTCTCAGCAAACCCACTCGATACTATTAGGGGAATGTCTTTGCTTTACCACTCTGTCACGTGCATGGTGCTTTTCCAAGCTCAGTGGGAGTTACACTCATCAAACCTGAATTTAGCCAGTGCCAATTTGGCTGAACAAGAATTGGCTTAGTTGTCTGGTATAATTAAATGGGCTCTCACAGGACGAAGCTAGGAAAAAGGAAAATTTAAACTGGAATACAATTTCTACCACTTAAACAGAGTAGGATGTGAAGCTGTGCCATAAGGAAAGAGGCTGTTTCTTGTGTCCAAAGTCTCTCAAAACTGGACCACACAAAATCCTAAGTACTTCTCCCAGGAGCAATCATCTACTGGTGGGAAGATGGAAGGGATGAGGTAATATAAGATAGATATTAAACCCCACTTTGAGGTACAAGGAGGGAGGTATATATCCTCAATAGAGAGAAAAAGGCAGGCGGAGGGGTTAAAGGTTAACTCCAAAAAAGTCAGCTATAATTGACTAGTAATCTAAGTTTTTAAGTGTGATGTGGAAAACGCTCATTCAGCTGCTGTTAATCCTGGAAGCAGTCAAGTTTTACTGGTAGCTCACTTTCTCTGTAAAGCCTCCCACACACACATCCATGCTTGCCTCAGTACAGCAGCATGAGGCAAAGCCCAGCCAGGAGCCATCTTAGGCTGCAGGAATAATTGAAAATCCCCAAACAAATTTAATAAAAAAGAAAAAAGAAAAAGAGAAAATCGCCCCACTTTTCTCATTTCCTAGCCCAATTTGTAGTCATTAGGATATGACCTAAAAGGCCAGTGTTGGCTTAACCTTCTCTCCCTCCAACTATTCTTTAAAAGGCATTTCTGAATTGAGCATTTGAAAAGTGTCTGTGCTCAGGACACAAGTCCAGATGAGGCACCTGAATGGGATGACAGCTGCTCCCAGTGGCCTTGGTGCAGTTCCCAGGAAGGGCTCTGTGTGAGGACGCCAGTGCTCAGAGGCTGCCGCTGCCTGGCTGTGGCACTGGGCACGGGTCACCCACCACGAGCCACCTGCTGTGGTGCCAGCCCAACGCTCGCCATCTCCAGCCCTGTCCTGGACACAAGGGCATGGAACCAACACGGCAGTGCCTGCACAGCCAGGGTCCCCTGAGGCTGGACCTCAGTCCCTTAGAGACAGGCAATGCCATGCTTCCCCCCTTGCTATGGCCAAAGTTTGGTAAATTCACTAGGAAGTCTGCAATTTCAGCCTCAATTTAGCTACTCTATTAAGAGCTACAGAGAGGAACAGACACAGCATTGTCATATATCCAAACTCAGTCCTAAACATTAAACTACTTAATTTTACTGAAGCATGTTTACAGAAGCTGACTAGAAGGTAGAAGATAAATGTTAATGTCTTTGTGTTTATATGAGAGTAATATTGGTTTCTTCATGCATGGAGGAACAATTTGAAATTTACAACACAGAATAAAAATTATCACAAGTGTGGGGATTTTTAAAATTAAATATTTATATCAGAAGGTTATCCAATTTGATTAGAAAGATTTTAGAAAGTAGAATTGGCTTGAAATAGCTGCACATCAAATAGCTACTATCTCAAAATAAATTATTGAATAAAATATGAAGCCCTATATAGCATCATGTCACATACATATGGTTCAATATGAACCACAATGAAAATGGTTCAGTTCAATGCTAGAGAATATTTAAATACAGAACTATTTTTAAAACATTGAAAACAAAGAGAAGTTTGACACTGCAGGAGATCACTTTGCACAGCAATATTTTTGCAGCAGAATACCTCTTAAAATAGCAAGAAAATGAGAAGAGTCTTCTAGGAAATATCAAAGACCATTTTAATAAAAGCAACTCACAAGAACAAAAAAGGAACAAGGGAAAACAAGACTGACAACTTTCTTATGACCACAGTTGTTGGCTAAATGCTGAATTCACACTTGTAAAGACATTTGTTTTGCAAAGCGTAAAATTTACTGCCTGTTCTGAAGTGCCTGTGTCTTGTTTTATCAGTGTTCAAATAGCATCTGATGTTGCTGATCCCCTGGAAGATATTTGTTTCACACACCCAGTGATGTCTAGTAGGCTCCTTCTCCTCCTAGGAGAGACTGAGTATTCATTTGTTGCAGCAAATTCCCAAAAACATACAGTGAACTGGAAATCATCCTAACTCAAGTGCATCTTCTCGGAATGACACGTACTGATTGGCTACAGTACGAAGAACTGAAAATACATAACCTCATTTTATGCTTGGTTGTCCCAAATGCCCTTGGAAAAATTCTCTAATGATTTTTATTCTCCTTAAACTGATATCACACATTCATTCCATGTCAGTGTGAAATTTGAGCAATATAATGAATCATGGAATCTGAAGCATTGCAAATACAGGCTCACAAAGAGGCTGGAGAAACAGTCTGTGAAAAACAACACAGAAACATCTGCAGACTTCAATGAACTTTGGGTCAGGCCTTGAAAAGCACTGCCTTATTGTCTTCTCCAATGACCAGCAAATTAAAAAGCAATTAATTGGATTTACATCTGACTTATGTTCACTTCTGAGCACAGAAGTAAAATCATTTGCTATAGTAAGAGTAAAATTCCCACTGATTAAACGATGTATTTCTTCATCAGTAAACACACTCACAGACAACTTCCCTTAACCGTTAGTGGATCATCTGAGTTGAGAATAATGCCATGGATGGACAGGCAACCAGCTCAATCAACTGATTCTTCTGAAATGTCTCTGTGTTGCATCTCTTCCCTGCGTATCTTTAATAATTTGGACATGAACCTGTTGCTTCTGGTCCTAAATTAACTCCGTGTATTAGTATAGAAGTACTGCTGGGTTTATAATGCTCTCTCATAGGATGGTGCTCACTGAGAGCCCAAGTGTGAGGTAGCCGGTCGGCATCCAGGTTGTGATCAGAGGGCTGGAGCACGTCTCCTATGAAGACAGTCCAAGAAATTTGGGGTTGTTCAGCCCAGAGAAGAGAAGGCTCCAGGGAGACCTTAGAGCAGCTTCCAGTGCCTAAAGGGGATACAAGAGAGCTGGAGAGGGACCTTCGACAAGGGCATGTAGTGATAGGACAAATGGGGATGGCTTTAAACTGAAAAAGGGGATTGGATCAGATTGGATTGGATTGGATTGGATCGGATCGGATTGGTTTGGATTGGATAAAAGGAAGCAATTCTTCACTGTCAGTTGTGGTCTCCCTCTTCCTGGACATGTTCAAGATCAGGCTGGATGGGGCTCTGAATAACCTGAACTAGTGGAAGCTGTCCCTGCCCATGGCTGAGGGACTGGAACTAGATGATCTTTAAGATCCCTTCCAACCCAAAGCATTCTAGGATTCTGTGATTTCCCTGCAGCTGGATTTCTGACTCTATATAACTGAAATATAATAGAAGTGCCTTGACTAAAGTTTGGTGGTGTTGTCATCTTTCCTCTAATGAACTACAACATCAAGGATTCATCAAAGCATGGAAATGTTTGTGTTATCCAAAATCAGCACAAACAATACATTTCTAAGTTCTCCTGTCAGAAAACCAACATCAAACACTTGGCATGCTTGACACAACCGGTGTTTGAAAGACACTGCAAAAAAATCAAGTGTTTCCAATGCCTCAGTTGGAAGCACGACATCTCTTTAAACATGTTTGCTTAAGGACTATTCCCCAAATGCAGAGGAGCAAAGTGATTGATAATTCGTTCACAAAAAAAAGGCTCAAATCTCTAAACATTAATGTTGGTGCCATTTTAGTGTATTCTGAAGAGTTGAAGGGCTCGGGGCTCACCTGCACAAGAGGCCTCAACTACAGCAGGTAATGGTATAAACACAGTTGTGCTTACATACATATGCTTACACTAGTACAGCTGATTTTGGCCAGGGAAGGAATTATACTGGTAAAAAAGTTTTTATTAATATACATTCATAACTGTATCCAAAGCAGCATTATGCCAGCACATATACACTGGAAAAATAATAACACTTCTAAACAATCCCAGCTACATGACTACAAGCACTGCCTGTCTTCTCAAATAGCTTTTCCTCCTTCTTCTGAGCATTTACTATAGGGATGAAACATAAAAAAGTGGATTGCAGTCTATCTTTCCTGCAGAAAACAAAGTAGTGTATGGTCCATTTAACATCTTGAAATAACATTAAGAGAACCAAGAAACCTGAAATTTGAATTTGGCGTATGACATATTTGTAAATCAGCTTTCCATTGCATCAAATCTTCCATTATTTTTAATAATGAAACTGGTGTTGCAGCCTTTTGCTAAGTAAAACATTCACTTAACATCACTGAATCTTTCAAATGATTATTCAAGGCAGGAACTGGTCTGTTATGCTGTTATGCTGTGCTTAGAAGCTGAGGAAAGTCTCAATCGAGGGTAAGTCAGTAAGAGATTTCCCAGAGGATTTTGGAGGTTTTAGCACCTATTCTGCAGAGTAGGTGCCATCAGGTGTATGCATATAGGGGAATTCCCAGGGGCAGAGCAGTCAGAAAGGTCCATTTCACTCTTCCTTGCTTGTTCGACCCTCAGAAACATTTTTGCATGTGAAGATGATTCCACAATTATTTTTAATTTTTTGCAAGGACTATTTAAAATTGTATAAAAATCAAGTGCACACATATAGTTTAAAGCTTTACTTACCATTCTGGAAGGTTATTTTCTAAGGGCTTTTGGCAAATTAGGAAATTCCTGCTGCAGCTGTGAGTACTTTTATTTAAACATCTGAAATTCCACAGTTATCAGCACATTAGCTTGAGCTTCAGTGACTCGTAAATCTTTCTCAGCATCTTATTTCATGAGGTCTAGTTCAAGCATTAGATGGAAATTGCATTTTGCAGAGACCATATTTGAGTAGCATTACTTAAAGAGAAGCAAATGGATTTATATTTTAACAGTAGTCCAGGTAGATACTAGCGAGTGTTCAGAAAATCAAGGATCTGGCTTGAGCCAGACAGCAAGTCTTTAATAGGAAAAAAAGACAGAGACATTTTTTATCGTTAGTAATGACATGAAACATTGGGGATATCTGAAGATCTGAGACAAGAACACGTTGTCTCAAAATGCAGACTTGAAGGCAGGCACAGCCTTGACACAGCAGCTACCTTGCCAAAAGCTGGTGACAAGGGATCCACCCACCCCAAGAATTCTGTTTTGATTCCCACTTCTTCAGCCTCACTTTCAACACACACTGCAGACAATGGCAGGGTTGCTTGCAGCATTTTGAAGCTATGAAGTGCTACCTAAGCCTGCATAAGAGCTTTTTAAACATCCATCTTGGACTGACCTATGATACAGGTAACCGTATACCTGACTAAGAAACAAGAAAATCCTTTTGGTGATGTTCCAGATGGTTTTCATGTGTTTGCCACCCAGGCATCCATTTTCCCTGATCCTTAAAAGCCATGGCCTCCTTGTGCCTGCTCAGAGGGCTCAATATTTTTCTGCACCACAAGATGTTGTGTGGGTACTTTAACTCAGCCTATCATAGCACCTGTACTGGTGGTTAGGGGGTCCTGCTCAATCTCATGATCTGAAACCTCCCAAACTTCAGAGAACCTAGACAAGACCTTCTGCTTTCTATTCCATCCCTGTCCTATGGATTGCTTGTCACATCCCTGAAAATGCAAGGGTTTGATACCATTTCTTAGGACCCAGGGTGACTTTTGCCTAGAATGAGGCTTCAGCTTAGCCCAGCACTTTTCTCACAAAGCACTTTTAACAAAGATGCAGATCTCTCTCACCACCAAATATCCAGATGACTGTGGCACTCATCTAGGCAGGGGAGCCAGGTTTGGTTTGCCCATAGACTGGGCACAGTGCCTTGCTAAGCATAACAGAGAGACTTTTCACCACTTTCCTCCACAGCCCGGGGATTATTCAACAGCTTCTGTGCAGTGAAATAATCCTTTGAGAAACCTCAAGAGGACCAAAGTCAGTCTGTCCACCAAGAACCCTGTGGTTTGGATCCTCTCCTGACAGACCAATGGGCACTTAGACATGCACTTATTCTTCTGTGGAAGGTGTTCACTAAAGACTGAGGAGAGCTACAGACAGCAGAGGCTTTGCTGACCTATATGAGAAAACAGTCTAAGCAAAAATGTCTGGGCCAATCTAGACATTGGAAAAATTTTCATCCATGGAGTGTCTCAATCACTGCTCTGTCAAAGACTAGAGATTTCATCCCCTTCTCCCAGCTTTTCTCCAGGCAGAACCAGAACAGGTCCTGAGAGCATGCCCCAGGGGACAGGGACATCACGAGGAAGACTGACAACATGTGGAGCCTAGGAACCCTGAGAAGACTTAGATACTGGTCTGCTATCGGGATTTTGAAAGAAAGCCATATTTCCAACCAGAAATGTAGACATCTCGAAATCTTCACTGATGGGAATTCCATTTCTTTGAAAGGTATGAAAAAAGTCCAAGGATCTATGTTTTGGATTTAAGTACGTTAAGCTCCTTTGCAGACCTTGGCCTTTCCTTTTTCTTTCTGACACTGATGTCATTCATGGCTTGTGTATTTTTACAGGGCAAGTGACATAATAGTCTACTACAATCAGTCAATAAAAATTCAAATAGAGCTGTAAAAAGCAAAAGGCTATTTTTTTTAAACCCTAAACAGGAATTCTGTGTTGTTTAATGGTCTACCTGTAGTGTAGGGAATTGCTTTGGGGCAGGTAGAAATGGGGTTCGGAACTCCTGAATATAGTCAAAGCAAATAGTTTCCAGACAAGGTTTTCAGGATTAATAACACAGGTGATGTAGTGCAAATAGGCAGCCTGCAGAGATACCAATCCTCCACTCCTGCTTCCTGAAAGTCAGATCTGGAGCTTTTATTGTCTGTGTGACTATTCTTTTCCAGTGAATTCCCAGACACATGCTGCTGTCAGCACATTATGTTTTTCAGAATCACCAATAAAAAGTCAGATGTGTGACACAGGCTGCACAACTGCAAAATGGTAGCCCCTCAGTGTGTCCATTTTCACCAGTAGCTTATGCACCCAGTCAGCACCAGCCATGTAAGCTCTATCACTGACAACGCAGAAAAGCTCAGCACATCAGTTCCATCAGACTATGAGTATTCTCCTATCTCTCCTATATATTAAAGATTTTTACAGCATGTCTACCAAGTATGGTTCTTCATGGAAATGCCAGCAAAAGTTTTGGCAGTTGTAGTGTTGTTTTGTCATCTGTTAAGGCAGGGCACTCATGCAGCCTGTGAAACACCTATTTCCATTTATTTTCTTAGCCTAAGGAATATCTAATACACATGTCCTAGGAATGGGATCTAAACACTGAACCGTTGGAGGATGACTTCATGCACCCTTGTAGACAGCCAGCTTTCCCTGGAGTTATAAAAGATTCACTAGGCCAAGAGATAATCCTTCTTTTTGCAGTTTAAAGTATTCCTTTATGAGAGCAGACTCATGTTTGTCCTTGCTGTAAGACCTGTTTAAATACCTTGTCCAGTTACTATGGATACCACAGAAATAGGATGCACAACTCCTAAAAGCAGTAAAATTAGAAGAGCGTGTTTGCGTCTTTGAGGGAAACGACCCAACCACTAAATTAGAGTGTTGATTTGACTACTTCTTTTGCCTCATTCATTTGACCTTGGGTGTGATCAAAGATTTAACAGTACCATCAACAGACGATTTTTCTTCTGTCTTTAGAGGGCCACATTCATATTTCACTTCACTTCTGATTTGCCCACTACATCAGTAGCATAAGAACACACTCCACAGTGTGCACTCATTGTTTTGTAAAACTAGCTAAAAATAACCAAACTAACAACATCAAAAGCACAACTCTGAGGTTAGTTGGCTTCCATCTTCTTTCTGGCAAAAACAAATTCTGAGTCTGAAGAAATTTAGTATCAAGCAATAATTTTAATATTCAGCTTAAAGTTACACTGAGTTCATCCTCCTTACTCATGCCCCTTGGGCTATCACTCCCCTTGCTGTTTTCATCTTTAACTAAATACTTTTAGCAGGTTTCCTTCTCCCTCTTAGTCATGATTTGGCCCAAAAATTTCTTTTGAAATTTCAATGCTTTTTTAAACTAACCCATTGACTTATCATTCAATACTCTTACTCTTCAAATTCAACATACATTTTTTTAATTGTAATTAAATTATTTAATACCTATTTGAACTTTACATATGAAGCACAAAAACACTTGATTCTGGAACTATTTAATGTTAAAAGATGGTTTTTACTTCTTGATCTCTGTTAAAACTTCATTGACACCAAGATTTCAAAATATCTTTCTCCAGCTGTATATCTCATTCCAAAGAAAATCCAGTGGAGAACATAATTTAACCTTTTTCCATATTTCATAGCATTTTTTCATCCTGAAAGTTTTTCAGTGATGTGACTATTATACTCATCTGAACTTCTCCTGAACCTGTGGAAAGGTGCTTCTAGAGAGCACATCCTTCCTCTTAGCCTTGTCACTTTTTGAGGTACACTTTTATCTTCTTTTCTTTTTTTCCAAGAGAATTTAGAAAACTAAAATATTCTCAACAAGTAGGACTCAGATAGCTGAAGCTAGGCTAGATGTCTTCTCCATCTTCTGTAGATTTTGGCAGTTGCTCTGACTTCAGTGTTCTTTAGTTTCCATTAACGTAATAAATAATGGCTTTTAGTAAAGCTGGGCCTAACACCAATTCTTGTAATACTCCTTATGTTCATCTTCCCTTCCAAACTGGAACACTGCCATTATCATTAACCTTGATTTATGGTCCCCTGTCTGCTTGCCAGCCTACTTGAAAGTGTAGTTATCCTACTCCTTTTTAATTCATTTCTGAAATGAGACTCCATGCCATGCTATTATAAAGTCCAGATTCAGCAAATATCCTGAATTCCTATTGTGTATTAATTCTGCCACTCCATTTTACCAGAGGTGTCACTTTGAGAACACAAAGCCCAAGGAGTGTTAAGAACGAGCATTCCCAGCACAGCAAGAATAGGGAAAATAGGCCTGACAGGTTGAAGAGATGACTCTAGATTTCAGGAATAGTCATAGCCCTTTTCAGTACAGCAGTACAGACTTTGTGTTTTATCATTATGCCAAGGAGCCAGCATGAAATTGTCTTTATTAATTTTCCTCAAGAATTCATAAGCATGGGCTGCATTCATCTGCATTATTAGAAACATAGTTCATTTCTATTGGTATTTGTCTTCTAAATACCTTCAGAAAAGTTGGCATTCTGAGGGGGAATAAGTTTAGTATGATCATCCTTGATGAACTCAATACAGTCCTATTGTACTCTAAGGACTAGATCCTGCTCTTTTTCAAAAGTTTTTTTTAAATAGTGTTTCTTCTTGAAAGTCTCACTCTGTGATCATCAGTCAAAGAGGGAGGTAAGTTTCTCCATCGCTGAAAATTAATCTCTGCTTGGTTTCTTTCTACCTTTGTCTTTACCAATAAGAGGAGTAGAGGCAACTGAAAATCTGATTCATATATGTAGGAACTCTGAATCTAGATAAGGAAAAGCCTCCGCTGCAGTGAGGCCAACAACTCATTACCTCACAAAAGAGCATCTGAAGTGCAACGCAGTGGCAGAAATTATTTCCATCAAATGCAATTGGAAATATCTCATAATTTCTCAAAGATAATAAGGAATAGAAGTAAGAGTAACAATAAATTATTTAGCAAACCTTCTTTTCAATAGTATTATTCGTTTCTTCTTCCCTCCATTCCTGTGAGCAATGTTGCACAGAATAAGCACACTGACAGTCTTTTAGGTGGTGTAAAATGCAATAATCAGCTTCTTCAGGAAGGAAAATAATTATCAGCAAAATTTGGGGCTGGAGAGTTCTTTCACTTTCTAACTCTGATTCTGCAGAATAAACACACAACAGCAGCAAGAGGTAAAGAGCAACTGTCTCAGTTGCTAACCCCTAGCTGTCATCTCACTCCAGGGCATCTCAAGCACAAAATCTCATCAGACACTCTTTGATCCAGTAAATTGATGCTTGTGCTGTGACCTTGTAGCTGGTGCTTACAGCTGTCTCTGTGCAGTATGAGAGGCAATATAGGAGCCTTAGGCAGATGAAATAAATTCCGATAAAGCAACAAAAATTGTTTCTCAAGAACATAAAGTGGAAAATGAAAATATACATGAGAGAAGAAAAGACCTTAGGAATTCCTGAGAGGGTGGGGGATTATCTAAAATTTATAGAAAAACTTTATACAGTTTCTTTAGGCCTGGGGCAAGGAGAGATGGAAGAGTATCTTGGCTGATCATGAAGCGTAAAGAGGAAGTCGAGGTAGCTATGAGAGCTGGGTTACAATATGGGCACTTCATGCAAATTCTCTTTGCTCCATGTCTTTTTTTCTTTTTTTCTTTTTAATTCTAGATTTAAGGAAAGAGGGAGACAGAAAGAACCGACTTGCTCTGCCAACAAAACCCAATTTGATCTCTGACATTTCATTCCATTCACCATTTTCTCGCCCGCCACAGATTCGACATAAAATTTGGAAGACATTAGTGCACCTATTTGTCTGAAACAACTGTCTCTTTCTTCTTTGTTTTAATCCCTTTAACAGCTGCTTTCCAGCAACTGAGAAAGAATTCAGGTCTGCTAGATGTTAATTATTATGCTGCTCGCTTACTCCCCCCTCCATATGTACACCCTGATCCTGCTTTCCCTTATCATAAACACATGACAAACTATGCTACATGGGTAGCATTACAGTAAAAATGTTCCTACACACAAAGGTCCTTATCTAATACTCTCTCAGGGAAACCTGACTTCAGTGGGAGTTGGTCTGTAGAATGACTGAGCAGAGACTTCAGGTCACGAACTGCAGAGCACAGGAACTCCTACAGAAACTTTATGAAGCAGATCAAGGTAGTGAAGCTCTGCCAACATGCTCTTGTGGGAATACTGACACCACAACTGAGAAGTGTTGACTTCTGCCTCCGCTTGGATATACTGCAAGATCAGAACCTACATTTATTTATATATCAGCTTAAGGCTGTAAAGCCTTTCATGACACTTCAAGTTTGGTAAAAACATGTTTGTTACTGTTTTAATATTACTTTTAGCATGATCTTATTTATAGGCCTAATAGTAGATTTAAGATATCCTATAGGCGGAGTTGGTAGCATTGCCTACTATTAAACACTTTTAACACTTCCACTTACAAGGCTCCATATTTAACATCTTATAGCTTTGCCAGACCTGAATGGTTTGAGCTGCAATTTTACGTGTTGCTCAGAAAATATAGCCTTAGGCTGAATTTTACTGGCAAGTATCAGCCAAAATTGTACAAGTGGTCAGCTCTCTTCAAGAACAAATCTGGGAAAATTAAATTTTTTTGCATTGTTAAAAGTACGCAGACGTGTTCTTGGAGAAGCTGGAAGCCTATGCTACAACACATACTGGAAACACAGTGAAAATGATGCTTTCTTATATTAAACATGCTTTCACTGCTTTCCACCAAATCTAGGCAAACTTTTACAAGATAAACTTCTATGACATCATAGATCAAATGGGCTCAGCAGAAACAGCTTCTGTTCTAAAAGCTAAACACCACCAATTTGGTCCTCCCTGAACAGTCTTAATCTTCTCATGTCTCCTGTAGTGCTGGTCTTTCAGAGTTGGAAATAGAGCATCTGTCTCTTCCAGATTCCCCCACTTTGGGGCACAGACTTTTTGGTATAGAAATTAGGCAATAAAAATGCAGCTGAAACATGAACTTGGATGGGAAGTAGCACAGAGAAAAAATGGTCTACTAAGAATTGGAGAGGGGACAAAGACAGACCGCTGAAGGGAATGACACTCTGAAAACGAGTGAACAAAGATTTAAATCTTTGCTGGAGGATGGAAACTGGGCCTGGGTTAATTACTTGGAATAAGAGGCCCAGAAGAATCAATACAGTCATAGGAACACGCTGGAGAAGGTGAGACATGAAGTGACAAGTTGAGAGCCATAACTTACTTTTTTTAGCCTGCAATTGATACCCAGCTTCCTAAGCCTCATCTTTTGCTGCTGCCAGATAGTAGCTGTGAAACCCATTGGTGATCTATCATGCATTTTTCTTCTTCACAGCTGGTCCCTATAAATTATGTGAATTTATTTCTCCTATAAAATATTTAACTGCTTGACAGCACCCTGATGTGTTCAGGAATTATATATGATGAAATACCTCTAGTTCTTTTGCAAGAAATAGGAAATCAGGTCTAGTCAGAAATGGGTACTGTAGTTCAAGATGACACTGACCTCTAAGCCAGAAATTTGATTTCCTCTGGTGGCTTTAACTGTCCCAATGGCTGTATCATCACTAGATGAAGCACCTAAAAATGTCTCTTCCATATTCAGTTTGAATTCTGGTGAGTTTTTGCTGAAAAACGCTTAGCCCAAACCAGTGTTGCACTGAACTTGACAAAGAGCATTCACACAATTGGGTCACCTAACTCCTAATTACAGTAATCTCCAGCTAAGACATGACCTAAACCACAAGGAGTAATGAAAGAATTTGAATACTTCACAGCCTAAAAATCATTATTCAATAGAAAAATGATAAATAGGCCTTTGTTAATTTATTTGATACTATAATGATACAGTGGGCTTGTGGAAAATGCTGCTTGATATCAACAGAAGGAAAATTCTTGTGCTCAAAGAATTATTTTTTAAGATTTCAGTGCCTGACTTTGGTCTGTAGATTTGCCTGTGATATTTTAAAAGATTCTGCATGTACTGACACATATAATTCCCTAAAATGTGAAATGTTCCTTGTGTATTTTTTTCATCACAGCAGATTTCATTATTTTTCTTCCTGGTATAAGAAATTTTATTCTGGATATCAGGATTTATATTGCCCATAGCTCAGTTCAACGTTCAGTTCTTTATCTTTGAAACCAAAATAGAAAATTACAAACCATTCTGGATATTCTCCTGAATTTTGTATACCAAACCAAAAAAACACAGAGATTTCTTTGTGGTTGGAAAAACCTAAGGTGCTATTTCACCTACAGTTGAGGTAAGGAAGAGTCAGTCACTGTTTTTTCCACTGTTTGGCTTGGCCTCTGACTCTGTACAGTCACTTTGTGTCACACCAGTGCCAGAAAAGTTTCCTTTTCATTCAGCATCAAACACCAAAAACTCAGTTCCCTGGAATTAAATTCTTCCTCTTGCCTACTGCAGAAAGTTTGAAGCTTACTTGAGCTAAAGCAGCTTATATTTTGTTTTGCTCTCCAAGGTGTCCTACTGCAAGGCTCAACAGCAAGGTGACTTGTTAGAATTCCGATCAAGAACTGTTGGTTTAGGATTTTCTTAGAAAAGTCTTTTCACCTTTCTGAAATGGAGGAAATCTGAGAGCAATTTTCAGAGGAGGAAATGGCTGACAAACTGAGGAGCCCTCAGGCTGCATATGAAAGTGGTGCTGCATATCTGAGGGGTAGTGGCTTTGCAGTAAGGCTGTCACCCAGACTGAGGTGATCTGGATTCAGTGTTTGGTATAAATAGTGTAGATTTAGGCAAGTCACTGACAGCTACTGACAGCCAGTGAGGAACTTAGACCGTGAACAGAGGATTTTGGTAGAACAAAGGTACCAATATCCAAATGTCTAAGGCTGTGCCCATCTGGGATACACGCAGAAGCCATTCCTCCAGTTGTGCCCAAAGAGGTCCACTTTAAAGAGATTCCTAATCTTGAAAAAGGCAGAATACTGTTCGTAAATGTAATATAATTTGTATTCCCATATTCTGTTCAAAGAGTTTTCTGTGCAAAGTTTAGCTGTGGTAGAATGGACCAAAACCCAAGACTCCCTCCTCCACACCAGCTGCAAGTTGTATACTCCTTCTGGCTTTGTTCCCTGTTGGACCTTGGATTCCTTTTGGCGGAATGGAGAGGGAGAGCTGCAGTTCTCCCCAGCCCAGCCCAGCCCAAGAGGCCAGAGCACTGGTATCTGGCATGAATAGCACAGTTGAATGCCTCTCATTCAGTGCCTGTCTGGACCACCTCTTTACCTGCTTGAAGCATAAGACTCATAAAACAAGGGAACCACTTTTGTCCTTGGGAGTCCTATTTTTAAAGAAAAGCATGAAGCATTATTCTTTCAAAAAACCAGATGTAAATCTCTAGCCACAGAAGACCCTCTAAGCTCTAAAATGTATGGATACATCATTCTGTAGGCTTGAATCCAGTGTCTGTGCTCTGGAGAGGGATAGTATTCATAACACATAAAAACCCCTTTCTTAGTTTTTCCTATTGGTTAGCATTAATCTTCTCCTTGCTTAATACATGTGTTATGTATTTTCCAAGATGTCTAATTTTCCCCCTGCTCTTCAAAGGTAGCCTATATACTTCATAAACACTTATTCTTTACACTCAGAGGGTCAATGAATTAAAAATGCTGACTCATCAAAGTTCTCTTAGGAAACCAACCTATGGGCTAGATCCATGTCATTAAATTTCTTGTCTGTGTATGTAACAAAATTTGGTATCTCAGTTTATTTGGCCTATATATGAGGCCTATCCTCAAAATAGAAAAACAGTTTATAGCGTGACAAGCAGAATGTTTACAAAACACATTACAGAATCAAAACACTGATTTTTCTGGATACAGAAATGGAGACATAAAGGCCCTCTGTAGCAGAGTCACAGCAAACCACTGGCCAGAGCATTGCACTTTGCGATTCTGAATTAATATTTTTTCATCCAACCACTGAAGCCACCCAGCGTATTCTGATGAAATCTGTGCAACTGATTCGCTAATACAAGCAGATGAACTAGCTCCATCTACAACCACTTCTCTTTAGTGTGAATGAGGTTACAGAGACAAATACTATCATACACATTGACATTTCCTAATTGTTGTCCTCAGTGTTGCAAATGCCCTATCACAAGAAACGAAATTTCCATTAGGATTCCCTCAATCACATCAGTTATCACTCAATGATAGAAAGATACAACCTGAAGTTCAAATTCCCTAAGTCATGGGGGGATATTTTGCCAGTAAAATAATACAAGGACTACATATCACTGATTATTTGCCCTGTTCCTACCCTATTTCTTTATAAGATGTTACTGTCTACTCAAAAGTACAGAATACTTGCTAAAAAGACCTTTGTTTTTTCTGTGCCCTCTAAAGTCCTTCACTGACCTGTTGGCTATGAGGAAATGGTAAGAGAATTGGGATCGTTCAGCCTGAAAAGAGACGGCTTTGGGGTGACCTAATTGTGGCCTTCCTGTACCTGAAGGGAGCACACAAGAAAGATTGAGAGAGACTATTTACAAGAGCTTGCAGTGACATGACGAGGGAGAATGGCTTTAAGTTGCAGGAGAGTACGTTAAGTTTAGATATTTGGAAGAAATTCTTTACTGTGAGGGTGGTGAGACACTGGAACAGGTTGCACAGAGAAGTTATGGATGCCTCATTCCTGGAAGTGTTCAAGGACACTTTAGATGGAGCTTTGAGCAGCCTGGTCTAGTAAAAGGTGTGCCTGTCTATGGCAGGGGGGTTGGAAATAGATGATCTTTATGGGGCCTTCCAACTCAAGTCATTCTATGATTCATTCTATGATGTGGATTTTTGTTCTAAAAACCAACAGATTACCTACCCCCCACCAAATCTATTTGCGTCACAATCTTTAATCTCATACTATCAAGAAAGATACATGTCCAAAGCACAAGATCTAAATCATACGGATCAAGAAAGAAAAGGAGGCTTGGATGTTTAAGAAGGCTACATATTGTCAGATGGCCATCAGCTTCAACGTACTACATTGTTGGTTGTTCTGGGTTGTCTTCAAATCTCTCTGTGCATCTACTTCAAAACTTCCGTAATAACACTACTCAGACATCTTTCAAGAATATATATCTAATACATGTCGTGCTAATGGATGTCATTAATAAGCATCCAGGTAAAAAGTTATAATTGCATCATCACATTTTTGAGTTATTCAAGTTAAAAATAATTGCCCTTTTACACAATAGAGAATTGTAAGAAAAAATAAGATGTCTCATACCTTTAAAATGGTGAAATGACAATTATTTCACCTCCAATACTTTGAAAGGCAAATAACACCACTTCAATACTGAATATAGTGAGTGTTTATGAAAAACTATGAACATGACAAATTCTGTCAGATTCTCTTGCGTCATTTCCATCTTTCTGTGCTTGTATTGTTTATACACCCTTTGGTTTCTCTCTCCCTGACTCAGACATGCATCATCACTATTTCTGGGAAAGTATTGTTGACATTTTGTCCTTGGGTGTCTGTCACTTGTGGGGGGGGCAGGGCGAGACTATCTAATGCATGGAATGTAGGTCATAAAAAGCTGAGGGCACTCAAGATGTTTTTGAACCAGAAAACAGGCTTTACTGGATTGGGAAAACAAGAAATTAGATGGCTTCATGTGATTTAATTCTAGACGCTTCACTGAAACACCACAGCTGCTCTGCTGGTAACGTCTTTTCTGGAGACAATGAGCTGAGTGTTCTTACAACGGCTTAGTGCTGGTAGGCAAACTGGGAAACATTCAGCAATTAAATAGAATTTCTTTTTTTCTGCTACAGAAATATTGGGGAACTCATCTTTCCTCCAACTCAGCTTGCGCATGCACGAAAGCTGCAAGGTACATGCTAAAGCTTAGACACTACCTCACCACCTCCAACCCCATCCAAGGCAATTCGTAAAGAGCACTTCACATTACTGACAAAGGAATTTGGGACAGTTGGAAAGTGCTTCACAAGTTTTTTCCATTCCAGTTCTTCTTTCTGGGCGGTCCTTACCAGACCCTGCTCTTGGTTTTGGCTCTTCTCTACCCAAAGCTGGCCAGAATAATTTCAGTTATATAACATTTGCCAGACACTCCTCTATTCTTCAGACTGTTCCTTTTCCGCACATTACCCCGGATTTCCAATTTGCCTAATAGCATTTTCCCCCATTCCTACTTTATCAAATTCTCTCCTCAGTTGTCATTATCTCTGTGGGAATCTCAACATAATATTTAAAATTATTTTGTATCTCTAACTCCTACTTCAGAACTCTAAAGCTAATGCATAATGTTGCTCTCTGCCTGGCCACACTTGAATGGGTACCCAACAACCGTTACAAAGAGAGAGGTTCATATCTCAGCCATTGGCATCTTTCTTAGGAAGCTCTCATTTACCATAGAGTCTGTGGAGAATGCCGCTTTTTCTAACTTTGGCACAGGTACTAGGCATAGGGAATATCCTAAATATGTGACACAGAGGGTTTAGGAGCATTCATGTAGGAAACATAATTTTCTTCTAGGAAAGCAGAAACCTCTCTTTTGTGGTTCTGTGTTCCATCTAAATTTTTTGAGGAACTAGGAGGAGTGATGACTTGCATAAATACACTGCTCTTGATCTTTGTTATTGGTCCTTTTGATGTTCTGCTCCCCTCCCTCTGCCCTCATCCAGTGCTGTGTGACAAGCAGGTGTTGGTCATAGCCTGGGCACGATCCTGAACCCACATCTCACTCATGTGAGTCGAAGTTAGGCTTGCACGTTTAATTCCTAGTGGTAGCCAGGTGGTTACTGAGTGTTTTGAAGACTACTGACCCTAGTGATTTCCAAACCAATGTTTATGCAAATGGGAGGCACAGGATGTTTAACGTCTGTCTGCTGCACTTCTAGTGCAGTCACCAGAAACCATACAATCCTCTATCATTATTTAATTGCTCATTTGACAATAGCAGCGTGATTCCCCTTTCAAAGGTTGTGGCCTAGAAAATGCAAGATTACATGTCTTCAGTCACCTACTGGCAGCTTACAAGAGAGTAAGTTTAAAAGGTCTTTGTGGGGTTGGAAATTTCTGATTGCAGAAGCCCAATCTTAAATGAAACACCATAAAACACTACTAGGGAATAAAATACATTCTTTCAGAATTACAGACAAATGCACATTGCAGGTAATTTCTCAGTAAAAGTGCCTACCAGGAATCCTCAGGTTTGTCTGCAAATGTAATAATGTCCAGGAGAGGAAGCAATGTTGGAGATAAATGATCTCCAACAGAAGGATCTCTGCAGTGGCCATGAGAAAAAAGATACTATTTAGTCTTTTGAAAATATATGATGTTACTCCACCCGATTTTTAACAATAATGGGAAAGATTTAAGGAGAATAAATTTTAAAGTGCCAATTCAGATGTGCTATGTTGTAGTAGATCTTATTAGCCGTTATAAATATTTGAAGGGAATTGTTGCCAAGGGTAGATCAGATTAGGATGTTAGTAAAACAGGAGAAAACCAATTTGCCTATAAAAATCTCACCTGAAAATAACATATTTAAGGCCTAGACATTCCGTATTTTCCTGTAATACCCCTGGCATACGACAAGAAAATGTATTAAACTGCCATTCAGCCTGAGAGAAAAAATTTGGATGAATGCACTGGTTGAACATAATAGAACTCCAGATATGAGTGAGGCTGTCAGGATAAGTTTTCCTGAGTAATTAATTCACAGAGAAGAAAAATTCAGAGGTAAAGCAATTAGGAATGCCTGCACCAAATTGGAGAGATGAGTTAAATCAGATGTTTCAATTACTGACATGGTTGTGTTTCATCTGTGCTTTATCACTCAGTTTATTATCAATAAGTAAATGAAACAATTAAGGCCAATACAGGCCCTGATTTAAAGAAACCCAACAACTTTAAATCAAATTCAGCTAAAGCTTAATACTTAAAAGTATCAGACTGTTAACTCCTATCCCAGTTGTTCAGTTGCAGCCTGAACTGCAACCTCTGAAAATTAACAGACTCCCACAGGAACGCAAGACTTCAAAATATAGTGCTGTTGCATGTCTTTTTCCACTCAATCTACCTGACATAAAGCTAGTAGAATAAAGTCAGATTGCAAATGAGTTTGAATTTTAAAAATCTGGATATGCTATTCAACACAGACAATAAGCAGTAGTAAGCACATAGGGAAAATTCTACACTTTAAGCCATGATTCTTCTTTTCAATAACATTTTTGCAGCTCTGCTCCTTATATAAACTGAGACTCCTCGAGTTCCATCTGCCTTTCTGTAATTCTCTGATGATACAGTCTGCAAACAGGCTAAGTACCAAAGCCCTCAAATATACATACCAGTCCTTCAAACCCTTTGAAAGCCAAGCCTCTTTCAGCTTTTCCCTTGACAAGAGCTAGCAGGACAGACACACCAGCTGCTCAGACCTGAAAAAGGGCTTTTTGAAGCAAAACACATGAGCATAGCAAATACTCAAACTGAGACTGCAGCACATACAGAAAATTAGGAATGAATCAGAGCTGGGACACCAACAGTGGTATTTGTATTGTACAGACAATATCAGCAATTGGCAGCATCGTGGTTTAAACAATCAACCAGCCATCTCTTTGACTTGCCTCACTCTCAGGTGACCTAATTAAAAAAATAAGTACCTGCAAGACTGACAAGTTCTCAAATTGAGAAGAGATTTACAATTAAAACCACTTCATGCCAGATTTTGCCACACCATAGATAACTTGTGCATCTGCTAATAGCATATGTCATTCCTTGACAGTTTCAGTTTATTATACACTCTCTTCTGATAAAAATAATAACAGATTTTTAAACCTTTATCTCTAGAAACTTTCCCCTTTCCAATGGTTTAATTTGTGAAGGAAACAGAAATCTGCTTTCCACTGGAGAGGAAGGCAGGTGGGGTGGCAGTTTATGTCTGTGACTCTAGAAAAGAGAGGAAAAGAAAGGTCTTGCCTGGTCAGCATTGCAGTTGCTCTCCATTTTTACATTTTTCCTCCATAATAAGGCTGAAAGCCACTGAGAAGATTTCTCCCTGGCTGCCTGTTCTATCTGTGCTATGGAATGAATACAATCACTAGAGCAGAAAGATTGGACACAGCTCTCATGCTGATACTAATGAGGTTCCTGGTATAATTTCCATACCCCCTCTAAGCTGATGCTATAAATAACAATCAAGGCAACCTTACATGGTTAAGTCTTGATAAAGTTTCTGATGGTGCCAAAATATCCTATTTCTCTGCTTGCCAGCTGCTTTCAATAAAGTGACTTCCATCATATGGAGCTGTGTTTGCATTACCCTCCTCCCCCCGAGCTGCTTACAGTGATGCTTACAGTTGGGTCAAATTTTTTCCCCTGTCTTGCCCTTTTGCCTCTGTATAAAAAGTAGGATCATTATTCTCTGGAGCCACCCACAGAGAAGAAAGGATATGTATATACCACCTCTTTCTGAAAGCATTTCACATTGATTTAAGACTTTCTTCCATTCAGGGCTCACTTCCACTGCTCTTACAGATAGCTCTCTAAAAATGGCTAGTAACTAAGGACAAATACAAAGAAAGTTGTGTGGAAGGAAAAGAGCTCTAAACCCGACAATAACACAGGGACTTATTGTCCTAGTCTCATCACAGCTGTGTTGACATTGGGTAGATGCAGAGATGCAGCTGTAGGTTGCACATCTTTGGAGTTTAGATGTTTCTCAGGATTGATAGCACTTGAGGAGAGACATTTCAATATTGCAATACTGGATCTCAGTACCTAATCTCAGTTAAGACTTAGATAGCTTCTCAGACCCCAGTTCTTATAATCCAGCTAGTTTTGGGTTTTTTTTCTCTTGGGCCAGGAATCACACAGCACTCACAGAACACTGAGTAAGAAAATCCAGTTTTCCCTATTCTTCTTTCCAGTGCAATTAGCTAATGTATTTGTTGTAACTCATGAGAGTGACCTGTTTAAAGCTTAAAGGTCAACTGGTCTGAATTCTTCTCTTGTGTGGAAAGGAAGAAATAGAAGATATGGAAAAATACAACCAACCAACCAACCAACCAAAACCACCCAAACCTTTCCATAGTGTTCAAGTTCCAGTAAGTACAAAAGTGAAGCAATTGCTGTCCCTTCTTGCTCTTAACAAGTAAGCACTTGGCAGAGTGCAGCACATCTGCTGGATGGCGTGGCCTGACAGACCCTGCTCAGAGCCCACACTGGGATAAGGCCTTCAACAGAAGATCGAGGAAGCTGAGGTGGAGATGAGGGTTTCCTTGCAAGCCGTAGGACTGACCACAGAACTGTTCCATCCATGACTACCTGTGTTCACTGACTTCTAGTTCTGTGGCTCTTATGTTGCACTCTGGCCTCTTAGAAAACTTCACAGATGATGTCTTTTACTATTGATGAGGGAAAAGTGGTAAAAAAAGTGTGTTCCCACACTCTTGCTTGTGCATTAAGCCATATGCCAGGCAGGCCAAAAAATCTCCGACTAAATTCTCGAAGCTTTTGGGAAATCTATCAAACCACAAACCCAGGCTAAGTCAGAGTGAGTGTGTGAGTCAATGCATTTATTTCGAGTTCAGTAGTAGCTGGGCTACAGGCTGTGCACACAGAGAGGAGTCAGTTGTTGCTCTGAAGCAGTTCCAGTCCGCAGTAGGAAAGGAGACCCAATTCACTGCAGTACATGCAGCAGTAAATGTCTAGTTTTCAAAAGGGAATTTGAATTCATTTATGCCCCAGAAAGGAAAATACTAGTAAGAGTCTTATCAGAACTATGTCTACTTTATTTGGAACTGGAAAGTAGGGTTGTAAAGGTTATTTTCTGAGATCTGATAACTCTTTACTAAAGGATGGAATTTTATTACATGCTATTGAGGATCAGTTTAAAGTTATTTTATTGGAGTCTTCTTAAACTTCCATTATTGGTCATACTACCTTCTGTATCACCATAAATGGATTTAGAAAAGTAACTGGAAAAAGATCTGATCTAATTGCAGAAGTAAGTACAGGCTCAAGATTCAAGGCTATGATGTTATGGGTTACTTTTTCAGTTTTCAGCCAAAGATTTTCGAAAGCATTCTTACAAAAGGCCACCCCTAATTGGGAGGTTCTCCCAGAGGAACAAAATATCTGCTGTAACAAAACAGTTGCCCCAATTTGTAGAGTTAAAAAGAGATATCTGTTTCCTATTCAATTCCTGTTTGAACAATAAGATAGTGTTGCAAGAAATGTCATAAGAATAATTTCATTGTGTACTAAAAAGTGTGTCTTCAGGCTATAAGAGGCGAGAGGCAATCACTGAAGTCGAATGCTTCTGTCAGTACATCCAGCTCCACAATAAATGTTATGATACTGGCTTTGGTGTGATTAAATTTTATCCTACTGCAGCATCAGAATTGAAAATACAATTTTTTTCATTCTGTATTTATACATCAGAGGTAGACTGAGAAACTCTCACAATATTGGAGACTGGGATAAGACTTTTCTATTGCATCTTATTCTAATTATATATTGGATCTGGTATTTTGAATTGAAGGTTATTGTTTTGCTTCTTGAGACACCCCCCCGTAACCTAAGAAAAAAGTAATATGGCATCTAGGCTGTTTCTGTGGAACTGTGTGTTCTGTTTTCTTTTTCAAGTAACTGCAATTACTTTTGACTTTATATTCTCACTTCAACAGCAGCATTGGCCCTCTATTTAGTCAAAAAGCCTTCACCATTTAGTAAATTCTGGTCCTCCTATCACACCTCAAGTTCTGTGTTAAGTTTTGGGCCCTTCACATCAGGAAAGCCATTGAGGTGCTGGAGTGAGTCCAGAGAAAGGCAACACAGCTGGTGAAGGGTCTGGAGCACCCAGAAAGTCTGATAAGGAGCAGCTGAGGGAGCTGCTGGAGAAAAGTCTGGAGAAAAGGAAGCTCAGGAGGGACCTTATCGCTCTCTACAACTGCCTGAAAGGAGGGTCTAGCCAGGTGTGTTCAGCCCCTTCTCCCAGATAACCAGTTACAGGACAAGAGGAGACAGCCTTAAATCATCCCAGGGGATGTTTAGATTGGATATTAGGAAAAATTTCATCATGGAAAGGGTTATCAAGCATTGGAACTCACTGCCCAGGGAAGTGGTGGAGTCACCATCCCTGGAGGTGTTTAGATGATGTGTAGATGTGACACTCATGGCCTTGGCAGTGCTGGGTTAGTGGCTGGACTCAATGATCTTAGAGGACTTTTCCAACCCTAGTGATTCTTTGATTCTGTGAGTAAAATTCAGGATACACCTAAGCTGTTCTGAAATTCATCCTGATTAGGGTAAAACTCTGATTTGAGGACAACATTTTCTTAGAGGTTAAACTTACTCAGTTTTATGCAGTACTGACCGTTACACTATCCTATTATTTTTACCAACTGTATGCATTCCTTGAGAAAAGCATTAGAGAATAACACCCAGTGACTGCACAGTCACATTGTTATTTATTACCACCATAAGGTCAAGGCAGGTAAGGACGGAACGGAAAAAGACATAAAATAGAACAGGAGAGAATTGAATAGTACAGAACCAGCCCAGGCTGGGCAAGGCTAGAACTAGATTGTCCGCCATTTGATTTGATGTACCTGTAATTTGATTCTGATTTTGGTTTGTTTCAAAGGGATCCGAACACTTCTAGCTTTGTTTCTTCAGGAGTCAACTTAGTAATTTATACAGATCCTAAAACTGGCAGTATATTTTCCAGCTGGCCACTTGGCTCAAATCCAGGTCACTCCTCCACATAAAATTATAGCTATTTCATGACAGATGCAAAAGGACTGTTGCTCTGAGACCAGATCTCAACAGCTTGTAATTTACCACAGAGACTAGTGCCTTGTTTGTGCTTGCAACAAATATGGAAGGGATTGACTGGTGTCTGGATTTACTCTTTGCCTTTTTCATATTGCTTCTCAGTGTCATCACTGAAAATAAAGTCCATCAATATTTATCAGATACTGTCTTTTCCACAAAAAAAAAAAAAAGGTTATTTTTAGGAAAATACCATTTTTCTTTTATAAACAAACTTTCTTATATACCTTCACTTCATGATAAGCTAATGAATAAATCTTGCCTCACTACATCCCCCTCCTCTGATTTACAATATTTGATATATAGGTAATAACAATGTAGATATACTTGTTAAAAAGTTAGAATTTCTCAGATTTTTCTGTTCATCAACCCTCCCTTTCTTTGCCTGATGTTTCCCCAAGTTTTTCTGCTGCATCTTTTTGGAAAAGTCATTTTGGCAAAAAGCAAAGGGTAGAAGTAGAAAGACAAGGGATAACAAAGCTAGAGGTTATTTAATTTGACAACCTGACCTAAGTGGTGAAGCACAAAACACACAGTTCTAGTATGATCCCTAATGGGCCTTCTGAATGCTTTAGTAGCAGAAAGGCTGGATGCTTTCCTGCATCTTGAGGTATCAAAGAAAATGCAATAAGTCTTGTCTTCTATTTTCCCCTTCAAAACTGGCTTGCTTAGAAGTCTTGCCAGTATTAAAATAGCTGCCTGATGAGTTTATACTGTATAAAGTGCACAAATTACGTGCCTTATGTTAAAATCACCTGCTGCTATATTATTCCATGCATAAAAATAGCAAATACCAGCCCGTCTATGCATATTCTGCTTTCTAACAGATTTACGAGGAGGCTGACAGGTAACATGCAGTTAGCCACTTCTAGCACACCTTAAAACCCTCAGCTGATTTTCATAGATCAAACAACCCAACAGCTTCCAGACGTTTCAGACATTCCGGAATCAAACACATTGTTAACGCGCAAAGATGTTTATGGGAAATTTTCCTGTTCCTGGTTGTAATGTTGAGTTACTTTGTAGCTGGCTGATAATGGAGGCTGTCTTCAAAAAAATCTGACCTTTTCAGGCAAATGTCTGCTGTGGTTATGCAGTTAAGATCTGTCAACACCGGCACAATTTTTGCACTTGGGATTTTTTTCCTCCAAGCCCTATAAAAATTGGAGAGCACCCTTGCCCTTTAACTTCTCCGAGTTTTGACTCAAGCACAGGACATTTCATCTCAGAAGGTAAAAGCAAGCGGGAGATCTTCTGACAAGGCTGAATTTATCTTGTTGACATATTAACTTTGAGTTTTTCCTATGTGTGTTTGTTTTGCAGGGCCTGGTTTTTGGTAGCAGGGAGGCCACAGAGGTGGCTTCTCTGAGAAGCTGCTAGAAGCTTCCACCATGTCCAGCAGAGCCAATCTCTGATAGCTCTGAGGATGGACGTGCTGCTGGCCAAGGCTGGGCCAATTAGAGATGATGGTAACACCTCTGTGATAACAGATTGAAGAAGAAATCATAACAAAGTTGGGGCACAGTTGTAATTTTCCAACTAGGGAAGAGTAGGAGTGAGAATATGTGAGAGGAACAACACAAGCCTGTGGTGAGGACCATGGTGAGGCAGCTGTGCCCCTGCAGCCCATGGAGATCCACAGGAGATGCAGAGATCCACTCGCAGCCCGTGGGGGAGGTGCCCACGCCGGAGCGGGTGGATACCACGACGCTGTGATCCAGAGGAAGTCCCAGTGGAGAGAGAGGCCTTGCTTCCCGGCTGGAGCAGCCATCCTTGGAGGACTGCACCCCGTGGCAGAGTGACCCACGCTGGAGCAGTTTTGGGAGGACTGTCTGCCCAGGGGATGGACTCAGCTGCAGCGGTTTTGGGAGTGCTGCTGCTCGTGAGAGTGGACCCACACTGGGGAAGTTCATGGAGGTCCTCCCGTGGGAGGGACCCCACGGTGCAGCAGGGAAACGACTCCTCTCCCTGAGCAGCAGAATGAAGATTCTGGGTGATGAACTGACCAAAACCCCCACCCCATGTCCCTGTGCCGTTGGTGGGAAGGCGGGAGGGGTTGAGGGGAGAAAAGGGTGTCTTTGAGGGCTTATTTTACTTCTCATTCTTTTACTCTGATCTTGTTAGTAATAAATTCACTTTATATCATTAAGTAGAGTCTGTTTTGCCCTTTAAGTGTTTTCTCCCAGTCCTTATGTCAACTCCTTAACTCTGTTAAATTCTCTCTCCTCTGTCCAGTTGCAGAGCAGAGAAGAGAGAGTGAACAGGCCTTTCGTGGGTGCCTGGCATTTGGCCAGTGTCAAACCACGACACTATGATACGAAGTATGGCACTAGCTTACGAAGGATAAAGAAGAAATGTTCTAAGGGATACTTTAATTTTATATTTACTATTCTGTCTTTCAATTATAAGGACCTTAATATCCTATGAGAATTTTCTAGTTGAGACTTGACACACAAAGGAAACATAAAGGAAAAAAGACCAAAAACAAACAAACCACCAACACTGATTTTTTTTCATAAAGTGAAAACAGAGTATGAATTTAACCTAGAAAAATAAAACATGTTGGAGAATAGGAGGTGACTTATCAGGTTTAAAAATATATATAGAGAGACACAAACTGTCAGCTGAAAAATCAGTCCAAATTAAACTTTAGGATGCTTAGAGACAACACCCTGACTAATTGGGCATGTTGTCTTTACCCTGCTGAGACACTGAATTCAGACATCTATAACAGCACATATTCACAGCCATGGCTAAGGTTTCAGTGAAGAGACTGAACATCAGAGAGGAGCCAATGTCCATTTATACATCTGTCTTCTTGCTGACCACACAGGCTCATTGAGTCGTGCTGTTTTAAATCACCTAGACACAGTACTTGCAATTTGATAGGATAATCTTATTTTCCTGAGCTTTCAGAATACTTCATGCTAGCATTGCTATCAGTTACATCTAATAGATGCAGGAACTGAAGCAGAGGAGGAGTTAAACATCTAGTCCACCAGCAATCACGGTCTGGAATAGATTGAAACTGCAACTCCCCTACTTTTCAAATAAGTTGCAGAAAACATGTTACCTGTATAAAGTCAGGGCTGATTTACCACAGCCACCACCTACCTCGCCCTCTTACTGCCACGTGATTCTCATTCCTGTGAGATTCTCATTCCTGGTCAGATTTTTTTTAATGTCTCCTAGCCACGAAATTCATCTTTGATTTCCCTGGTGAATACTTCTACAATTTTTATATTCTCTTTTATATTAATTTCTACTTTTTGTATCTTATATTTGTATCGACTGCACATGCAACATGAATGCATTGTGTATGTCTTACGGTACATATAACCTGGGGCTAATTAGAAGTGTGTGCTGTGCCTTCATCTCTCATAAGATCAGGGCTACTCTGAACTTGCTACAAATGGCAGATGAAATATGTTTTGGACTGGCAAATTTGATTACTCACTTGCAGAGATTTGGAGGGATTTTTTAATATTCACGTGAGAATTCCAACATGGACCAGATTTCAGTGTTCCCCGATATACTAATCACGTGCTCAACTTCGAGCATACATTTTCTTTCCCAGATTTTAGGATCAGGCCCTAGGTTTCTATGGTGTACTTGTGCTGGACCCACAGACAATTTATTTGTTAAGCAGACACAGCTCCAGTGCCTGGAACTGAGGAGCAGATGAGTATTAATTTCAAGGAAAATTAATCTACCTGTTTTCTCTTTCAGGTTTTTAGTTGCATTACACTGTCAGTCACTCTCTTGTTTCAAACGAGCCAACACGGTGTTTACCAAGGCTCTTGAGACTTAGCATGGAAAATGAGCAGAGTTATTTTGATTCATTGTTGTAACAGACCATAAACCTCTCCTCTGTTTTTAGAAACATTTACCATAGCAGCTGAAAAATGATTTTTCAAAATACTATTGCTACAGCCATGGGATTAGGTCTTGGGTTTAACCCAGAACACCCTCTATGCCACTAACACCCCCTTTTCTAATTCTCCTAATCTCTGCACACACACAAAAGAAAGTTAAATGACCCACAGTGACTGGGGGTTTTTTTTCTGCTTTTTGGGGAAAATTTCAATCTAAACCAAACTTATCCGGTGGTACATCACAATCAGTGTGACTTTCTATTTGTTAATGTTGGCACGATTAGAGGTGGGGAATTATCAGTGAGAATGAGCTGAGTATTTTTTTGGTTCTAACAGCAGAAAGACTTCTGCTACACATCGCCAAGCAGTTAGCCTTAATTCCATGCAGGCCTTTCCTATTTTGTATAAATTTGAAAGTTGCACACAAAGTAGTTTCTCAAAATGGTGTGATTTTAGCTTAAGATGCTTAATATGGAGCAAACCCCCATTTTTTTAATTATCAATACGTAGCTGCCATTAAACATTTGAAAAATTGTGTACAATGGCAAAATATGCTTGTGATTGTTGTCTTTTGCTTGCCAGGTGTTGGTAGGATTTCTTTACCTACTACTCACATAGGGTCTAGGATTCAGATAGATCATCTACTTAATAACAAATTTCTGTGCTCTCTAATATATGAAATAAAAATATCATCTCTTGCCCTAACTCCTGTCTAGGCTCTCTGTGTGCCCTGTTGTGTAAATTATTTTATTTTCTTTCTGTCTGAGCTGCTGTTGTGTTTGTAGGGAGATAAATGAATCTCAAAATGTGTCACTGTATTCAGGAGCATTGAGATGAACTTGAGGGAAGTCTTTGCTCCAAGAAAGATGTTTACATTGTGATGTTTTCTCCTCTAAATCAGGACACAGACCAGTGCTGTGGTGTCAGATACTGCCACACACACATAAATTTTGTCTTATGGTCAGTCTCTAGGAAATATAGTACCACACACAGCGATTCATGTAATCTATAAGGTATTCATGGAATACCACCTACATCTTCTGGAGAATCTGGACCTCAAATGCCATGGGAATGGGACTGTGTAAAGACACAGACAGTTAAATAAACCTCTTCATCATCTGACCACTCAGAACCCAGGAAGAGCAAGCAGAGCTTCAGGCCACGACTGCTTTTCTCTTCTTCATTTTCCTTCATGCTTATAGAGAAAGCAGGATGGTAGGGAGTTCATTTTTCATTCTTTGACACCCCCTTTCCTTTTTTTCCTCTAAAAGTAAAAAAGACCACAGTGGCTTGATTTCACAGAGGGTACATCTGTGACTATAAACCCATGCTGCACATGAAATATGAAAATGTGCCAAGAGTTGTTCAAAATCTGAGGCTTTTTTAACTGCATAACTTGCTACCTCACTGACCACCTGAAGCTTAAGCATCTCTTTACCCCCCCAAACCTCACTGACCTGGATGAGATGATAACTGTAGCAATTTTTTGCATGTTAGAAGAAAAAAGTAAACAGGAAGCAGGTTTCATGAGGAAAGAAAACTCTATATTTTATGCTGATTTATCACCAGCAGAAGCACGTTCTCAAACAGATGGAAGTGGATAAGGAAGGTCTCTGCTATCAGCAGCTGGGGTATATAACTTCTGCCCAGCTGTTGTAATTAATAGTAATTGCTGCAAACTCTCCCAGCCTTCACAGTTACATAAAGAGGGAAATGTATACCCGGCTTGCAGTAGTCAGCAGAATTACAGAAATCTACCCAAATTCCATGGAAGGCCTTTGCTAGCTGTCAACTTTCAGGTATCTTTTACAGAGTCTCTATGCCTTAGTCTTTCACTCCAGAATCTGACTCCATGCCGCTAGGCTCGTCAGCATTAGCAACTCACCCTGTTGTGTAAAATTTCCTCAGTACTGTGTAAAATAAATGTGTTATGAAAACACTGCCCACTTAAAACTCATCTTAGACAAGGTTCACACTTCTCTTAAGAAAATACTGATTTTATCGAATTACCTACCATGCTTTGGAGTAAAATAGTTTCAAAAGCAAGTTTTTCAAATCTTGTTCCAATTTAAGGCAAATCTGTAATGCTAACAAGCACAAAATGTGTGAAGATTACTATTTTTCTTTTCAACACAAATCTTAAATTCCTTTAATGGCAAAAATAAGCTGTAGAAAAGCTTGCTTTATTCTAAAATGTGGTGGTGATATACAGAAGGTTGCCAGGCTGCCTTCAGAGGCTGTTTTTTTTCAATTTGCCAGAATTTACTCATGTGTCTTTTTCTGCAGCTGCTGCTACAGATGTGAAGCAAAAACAAATAAATAAATGAAACACACAAAAAACCCCAAAACAAAGCAACCTACCCCCCCAAACATTGCAGCTCCTTCACACCATGTTCAATTTCTGGTTTTGGTTATTTAGCTTCACACCAGTAATACTAAAGATAGTGATCAGCAAGAAGTCATAACTTTTCCTTAAAAAATCTCAGAAACGCTCAGAAAATTTACTTCAAAAATAAAACCATCAGAAACGGAGACCATATGTACAGATGTTTTGGAAGAAAACATGCAAAACAATGGTATACGTTAATCATTGCGCCTCTCATCACTTTCTCAGGTTTTGCCCACTGATTTCTCTTCTTCGTATAACATCTGACATCCCAAACCACTGAGAAACTGTAAAGGGTTTTTCAAAGCATCGAAATTCCCTTAACCTCCTGCAAAAATTTCTCTGCTTTTCCCTAGAAGGGGGATTTCACTGTAAGATTCATAAACCAGAATGGCAATATTTAATCCCAGAGGAGTAACACATTTCAGATGTTGAAGTCTTTCTGTAGAGGCACAACTGGCAGCTTTGTGCCCCTAATGTGAGCAATAGCTCCTTTTCCAGTGGGATATACAGCTTGCAGTAGGTGACATGCATAACTTGCAGCGGGGAAACAGAGCATTGGTGTCCAGCCACAGACTACCAACATGATGGACTTCCAAGCTCAGATATTTTTATGTACATAAAAAAAGGTATTTGCGAGCATTTCTGCTGGTTGAGGTGTATTTTCCTATGTTCCTTGCATCTGGATTTATAGACAGGAAAGAAACAACTTTGGCGGTAAAACAGCTAGAAAGGCAAATTAATGCATTCCAGACTCTGGTCGGATAACTTCAGGTAGTTGGCTGTGGCGGGCATGACATGGTGTAGTGAGCTTAACACCTGACCAAGTCAGGAACCAACATTTTGTTACCTTCAGCAGAAAAACCTATCCTGTGCTCTTAAACAAACCTACATGATTCTATGAAATATCACATATTACTACACTCAGAAGGTACATTTCTCCCATTGTCACAGAACTTTATGGTTTACTCCTGCTGGACAAGGGACAAAGTCGAGATTTTTTTTTTCACTCATTCGAAATTAGATTTGAATTTTAGCTAGTAACTAAAGGTGAAACCTTCCTTGCTCTGAATCTGGCTTAAGACTGCAGGGTTGGAAGTCATCCCACCTAACTTGGGATTTGTACAGTGCAGTCATGTACATCAGTTTGGGTTATCTGAGGCTTTGTCAGAGGAAGAAGGATTTATAGCAAATATTTTTAGGATACAACCTTTTGGACTTGTTTTGAACCTCTGCTTTCTGAGAACAGGAAAGCTACTGTTTCTTTCCTTTGATGCTAAGGGACATCTAGCCAGGCAGCTCAGATGAAATGACCACCAGTCTGTGTGAGGTCCCCAACCCTGAGGGTGCCTTCTTCCCACAGAGGGAGTACAGAGCAGTTGGCATTACTATTGCAGTGCTGCACATCTTGACCAACAGAGATGTTAGAAAATCATCTTCGAAAGCATTAGCACTGTGCTCTCTAGCTTCATGATCTCTCTTTGACATTTAGGATCTTACTGAGAAGACATTTGAAGGTTTTTTGTTTTCCTGTTGTGTGCTGGGTCAGTTGTTAGGGTTTTGTTGTGGTTTTTTTTTCCCAAGCTTCTTCTGGGACTGCAAGCAGCAAGACATCCTGCCCTGCTATTTATAGTAATGGAGGTAGAAGACCATTTCAGAGTGGAGCACAACTTCAGATGGAGTCAATTGAGAAGTCATTGAACTTAGCAGCTGTGCAGCTGCGTCACCAAAACCCTCATGCTGCCCAATTATTTCCCTTGGCGACTGCTTCCTTTAAGAACTTGTTTTTTCCTGACTATGCCTCAGTTGGCTGTTTGTGAAGGCCTGGCCAGTGTTTGTTGAAGAAAGAAAGAGCAAGCAGTTGCTTCTGTTATTCTCCAGAGATCTTTATAGGGAAAATTGACATATTCTCACAGTCTCTGGGGGAGCCTTTTGACAGAAAGGGGAAAGGGAGGGGAAGAGGATGGGGGGGCACTGTCTGACCTTTCTCCCCAGAGGGTAAAAATCAAAAGAAAAAAAAAGCAAATATATTTTTCCTTTCTTTTTTTTTTTTAAATTATTTTTTGTTTTGTGATTGTTGCAGCCTGAAGTCCCTGTCCTGTATCCCCTTTCTATTCTCCCCAACCATTAGTTCACCGCTAGTGAATATAATGTTGTGCATTTTTGAGTAGAAAAATGCAATATAATATTATCTCCAATGTTTGGCAGAAGATAGAGAACTGAATGAACCAGCAAGGTCTTCTAAGCAACTCTGCCTTAACTGACAGTGGTTCTTCTTTCTGCCTCGTTTTACAGCCCATGGCATCACCTGCAAAGTTCTTCCACAGCTAAGCTCCACCAAGATGTTCTGCTGACACTAGCACTGGGAAAGACTGGATAAAAGACCAAATCTACTATTTGCAGAACACCAAAGTTGCAAAAATAATCTGCTACTGTTGGAATAGGGATCAGAATAAACACAGACCTGGAGACTTTCCCCGGGCACAACCAGTTAAATGAGGATTATGGACAGCCAAGTAAATAAGGGGAATAAAATAAAATAAACATGCTAAATTCCCTTTCCCTTCCCTTTTTAAGTCTCTTCCTCCTTCAAAGCAATCCTCAGACTTAAGTCTTGTATGTGGGCACACACAGCACACCCATACTGTCCATACACACCCACCCCAGGGTCAGCCTTCAGCCTTGTATGTCTATGAACACCAGTTCCTGGCTGGTGGTGCCTAAACAGAGGTAGCATCACCTTCCATATCCTGCAGTGTCTTGTGGTTAAATAAACTTTTCATCAACTCCCTGCCTTAGTATTTTGCTATGGACTTGAAATGCTCAGCACAGCACCCCAGACTTCAGAGCTTGGGAAATAAAAAAAATTCCCGCTTCGTCCTGATTTCTGCTAAACCAACAAAGCCTCAATCAAGAAACAAGCAGTCAAAACAAACTTAAAAAAGTGTGAGACCACTGTCTGGGATATATGGTGGTATGGAATAGCTTGTGCAAAGCCATAGGAGAAGAGCAAACAGAGCGGCTGCTGCAGGGGGCAAAATGCAGAGGTGTGAAAAGCCCCTGTGGCAGACACTGTGGGGAAGAGCTCTGCACGGAATAACCGGTGCAGAGGCAGTCCCAGGACATGGACAGAAAGGAGGGACTGTTGGCTGGTATGTGGTTGTGCAGAATGTACACAACAGCAAGCAGAGAGCAGGTTATGCAGAAGAGCTGCCATGCATTGATTTTCTGATGTTCCCCAGTAATTCATATTTCTGCTGTCTTTTCAAGCCTTTTCAGATCTCCACAGGCCAAACTTCCTGGAGCTGCAGCAGATACAACTGCTGGACCATGACAGTGCACTGGACAACACAGCAGCCACAGCCTGCAAATCACCAGCTTGCTGTTACACACAAGCAAGTGTAAAAGCTTGGCAAGCCCCAAGGCTGATGCACCTCTTGTGTTATAGCCAGTTCCTTGACAGGTACTGGATTTCCTGTAAGGTAGAGGATTCCCTTGTTTTTCCTTGCTTGCAAATAGAAAGTCTCTCTTTCTCTCTCTCTCTCTCTTTCTCCAGTGATATTTTTTAACTGATATCAGAGGTACAAACATGTTAGAGCACTCATAGTGCTCTAACACTCCCATAGTGGGGGTATAGAAAGCCACAAATACTCAGCCATAGGAGCTGCTCTGTGGGGCTCACTGTGCCACACTGACTACAGCCTAGAGGCTCCCTCTCCATTACTGGTTCCTCCTGGGGAGAGTCACTGCTGTTCTGGGATGATACTCATGCTATACTGCTCTGAGGGTAGACTTATAAGATGCCATCCCTGGAAAAAGGGGTCTTCAATTACCTGGCAGCTGTACAGCTGTCTGACCCAGTGTCACACCCACCTAGTTACATAAAAGAAAGTAACAGACATACCTTCTCTTCTTTTTTTTCTCTTTTCCCTAAGGATATGGTTATTTTCTTGCTATTTTGTGCTGTTTTCTTGTTTCCTACTCCACCCAGACCTTGTCTTCCCGACACCCACCACCTCTCTTTATCAGTGGTACTTTATTGTGCATGGTGTGTTCTCATTCCTTTCTTGTATGGAACACTGAGCCTGTTGTCATTACCTTGCTCAGCTTCACAGCAGGCACAGGTGAGCAGGACAGGTGAGAGGGAGCTCCGCCACATGGCTTAGCTTGCTGGTAGGGCTGAGCAGCTTCCACTGCTAACCCTTCTGGGCTGCAGTATAGACGCATCCCGAAATACTCATGTTTTTCATAATGTCACTATTGTGGTCTCACTCTTTCCTTATTTTGCTGATTAGGCCTTGCCGAAATAATGAGGTCAATGACCACTTTGACTTGGAAAGGCTGTAAATGCCTGCCCCGTTCCTGAGAGATCAACAAAACATTTTTGTTCCTTTTTTTTTTCCCTAAGAGACACAGCCAGAAACTTCTTATAACAGAGAGGCTGCCAGAATATTTTGTTTGAAAGAGACACCAACTTCCATTTTACTTTCTTTTATCCAAGAAACAGAGATATCAAGTTTGGGTCATAAACTTCATGCTAACTGGCACCAGGAGATGCTGACTCTATCTTTGAGTAATTACCCTTTGCAGTTCTGGCCGATGTCAGGGGGACAAGCGGAAATTGATAAAGTCTACTCATATCTCAGCAGACAAGGATCACATCACAGCTGAAATGACACAGATGCTCCTGCAGCCAAAGGGGATGGCAATGCTTTCTTTCTAAAGGAACCTCAGCTGACCTTTGTTACCTCAGAGGGAAATCTGCTACAATGCAGCAGCACTTGCAGACCATCAGATGTTATGTGCAAGTTCATCGAGGCTTTCAGAGACAGCTTATAAAAGCTAGGAACTGCCAGTAGAATGCAACATTTTTTGATGAGTAAGGAAATAGCCTTTCTCCCCCCACACAGTGACTTGAATAAAAGGCCAAGGCACTTGGCCAGCACCAACAACAGTGTTTTCCATTTTTAATACTGCTTCCAGTCTCTATCCAATATTGCTGTAATAAGAGTTGTTATGCAATTTATTTCAAAATCAGCAATGTGTTAACTGGAAGACAAAAAGTTTCTCTTACGGTAAAAGAAGCTAATCACTCTCTGGGTCTTCTTACCAAACAATTTCTTGGCCAAGATCTGAAAAATTAGCAACAAACTCAGAAATACTCTAATTTCTTTAGTATTAATCAGTGGTTACAAACAGACACCCCTCACAAACTGTAAAATGTTGGTACTAACATGGTACACATGGATGGATAGACTTGACTCTAGCCATGACAGCATCCTTCTGCATGCCACAGCAGGCACAGGTGAGCAGGAGTTCAGAAAGTGTATGATTTTTGCAAGCCTGGAAGCTGAGGTTGTATCTCAACAGAAAGGAATTGGAATATGCAACAGGTACAACTAAATATCTTGTGCTGGAGTGGTGAAAATAGCTCTTTGTTTAGTGACAACATCAGTGTGGAGTCATCGCTACAGGCACAGGCCTGCAATGGAAGGAAACAGTATTCCTTTTTACTAGGAAGATACCCCACCCACCTTTGAACTGTATAGTTGCAGGCACAGTCAGCCAGCAAGGAGGGAACAGATTGCTCTTTTCCCCAGGTCTGGCGTCGTACGAACCCAAAGATGCAAGGCTTGTCACACACAAGTCAGTTGGTGTAAGCACAAAAGTCTAGACATGATGGCAGCCTAAAGGGATGCTGCCCCAAAGACTAACTCCTTTTTGCATCAGAGTGTAACAAACACACGAGAACCAAGTCCAGAAAGCAGAGTTTGCTGTGGAAAATGCTCCAGACAGAAACGCTCCTCTGCCTCTCTGGGAACTTAGGCAATATATTCACTAAGGAAGACAGAGTTGTTTGGGTTAGGGTACCTAGGAGATCTGGATTTAGTTTTCAGCAATTTCTCTCCAGGGTTTATTACACAGAAATCTCACAGGCTCTAGCTGTAAAGCAGCATTACTGGTGCTTCCTTTCTGCTTCTGGTCACGTACAGGCAGAACTGAGGACAACAGGATCCCAAAGAGATATTCTCTAAGTGACATCAAAGCACAATTCATAAATACGGAAAAAACAGTGTAAATAAATGACTTGTGTGCAAAGCATTTCTAAACATAGTCTAAATAAGGGCAGAATAATTGTAGCATAGGGATGCAAAGGGCATTCTCTGTAAGAAAATTTTCTCTTGGGAGAGTCTATTCCAGTTAGACAGAAGAGGCAGGGAAGACACACTTGTTTAAAAACAGGTTTACATCAATACATTATTTGTGTAAAATTTAATCTCCTTACAGTAGAAACATACACAGTCAAAGCCAAAAGTAGTGTAACAATTTTACAGCAAAGCTTACCAGTAAAATGCAAAACTAGTTTGTATCAAATTCTTAAAAAACTGTGCACCTTCTCAAACTTAACTTTGTTCAGCACATTGTTTTGATTTATATATAAGGCATTAATTCTATAAGAATCATTTACTATATTCCAAAAATCGCATGACCTAGGTGTAACACTCCAAAGCCTGATACCATTTTTGTTCCTTTCAATATTTACAGATTTAATCTACCTGCATTGACATGGAGCATAGAAGCACTAAGAACAAATACAAGCTTTGCCGATAATATGTTCACATTGAAAAAGTTACTTAAAAAAAAAGCTCAATTTTGCATTGCAATAGCTTGGGTCTGCTGCAGCCACAACTGTAGTTCAAGACTAATTCCCCCTTTCATATGCTTCCTCACTTCCAGTAGTATTTTGGTCTTTCAAAATGCAGAATTGAATCTGCTCTGAACCTGCAAGTACTGAAAGTGGGCCCCATTTCAACCAGCCACCCAAAATTTGTTTTTCTCCTCCTCCCCAGAACACAGTTCTTAAGTTTCTTTGAAATTTAAATCTTCTACAAATGGCATCATTGAAGTCATTCTAGATACTATGTACAGAAATGGCTCAGGCAATTAAGTTAGTCCACCTTGTCATTAGTCAACAGGAAGTATAATTACTGTAGCTGTAAAGGAGGTATCTAGTGTTCCAGAATAAGTGAGTTTAATTATGGTGAGAGCTTCCTCAATTCTATTTACATGACAACTTCAGGCTCAATGTTAAATAACAAGTCATCATTTCCTCTTCGAACTTCAAGTAGTAGAGGTGATTCATTCATCACAGCCTCTTGCAGGTCACTGGAAGTCATCAAAGGACGTCCATTGACTTTCACAATAATATCTCCATCTTGGATCCCTCCTCTATGAGGACAAGAAGAAAATGGCAGTAAGTATGCACTCTACACAGAGAAAAAGTACAAAGGCTATTCACCACCTCTTTTGTTGATGTGATGAATTTTTACTTGGTTAAGTCTCCATAGAGTGAAATTCCACCCTTTTAACTGTGAAATAATAACAGGTAGCACTCACTAAATGCAAAATAAGACTCAGATTTTTTCATTGAGGATTTTCTTCTTAAACAGTAAAAATAATGAGTCTAGCTTTCTCTTGTCTTCTACAAAACTACAGCAAATGAGAAACAAACAAGACTTTTATCCATTATTGACTCACTTCACTCCAACCATTTCCAAGATCATGCTTTTATGCCTCCAGTATATCTTTCAAGCATTGGAAATCAAACCCTTCTCAAAATTTCAAGACAAGTAAGGTGCATCAGCTAAAGTACTGGGAAATTATTTTTCTCTTAATATTCAAACGTTATCCAGAATAGCTGGTTTTATTATTTTTGCTTTTGATTTTCCTAAAATAATTTTTAGAAATATTTTATTTATTTTGCAACTGTTCTGTAGAATAGCCTCTTCCTGTAAAACTAAGCACAGTGTCAGATAACAGGTCTGACAGTGCCTTACGTGAATGCTATCCTGTTTCCTGTTTAAACTTAATCCAAGTTTCTGTTTATTAATATTCAACATACTTCACAAAAAAAACCAAACTTGTTCATTTTATTTGGGGTATTCTTTATATCTGCACACTGTCAGTGTTTCATAATGTTGTTAAAGGAAGGTGTAGTGAGGTGGGTGGCACTCTCTTTTGCCAAGTGACAGGATGAGAGGAAATGGCCTTAAGTTGCACAAAGTGAGGTTTAGGTTGGATAATAGGAAAAATTCCTTCATAATAAAGGGTTTTCAAGCACTGCAAGAGGTTACCCAGTGAAGTGGTGGAGTCACCATTCCTGTAGAAGTGAGTTGAAGTGGCACTTAGGGACAGGGTTAATTGGTGGCCTTGGCAGTGCTGGGTTAATGGTTGGATTTGATGATCTTTAGGGTCATTTTCAACCTAAATGTTTCCATGATGTAAATAGTTCTGCTACTGAAATATTTCACTTTTGTAGATGTGAGTAGAATCTTAGCACAAATATTTTAAATACAAAGGCACAATTTTTAATAGTTTAAATACAGATCAAGACTGGTATGAGAAATTACTTGAATATAAGTAGAAATATTACCTACTAGTATCTCTTTGGAGATTTATTTGTGGTGAATAAAATAATGTGTTCCACCTACCTGTGAGAAGGTGAGTTTGGAACAACTTCGTGTACATAAATTCCACTTCTGACATCAGGAAAATCAGCATTATTGTGCTTCAGCTCTTCCACCAAGCTGAAAAAAGAACAAAGTTATACAGAATTTGATTGCACTACAAAACAAGAAGCATTCAAATATTCTTATGTATTTAAACATTTTGTGACAAAAATTAAAAGATGCAACAAGTAATTGTTTGCCTGTTGTTCTGTGATGAAAATGTAGGGGATTTGTACTTGGATTAAAAAAAATTTCATAGATTTTAAGAGAGGCAAAACAACTTGTACATCCCCTGCAAGAACCTGACTTTGGCTCTTTGTAGCAGTAGCACAGAGGGCCCTGTACACAAGCACAAGAGCACTCTGGCCCAGGTGCTGTATAGGGACAAAAGACATTTCTGCCCAAAGAATTAATGCTGGTGACAGGGCAGAAATTTGCTAACTGTTTTGCTTCTTTTGTTTTGCAATTCACTCTTAATTTGTCATTATCTAAAACAACAGAGCTTTTGATAACTTCAGCCAGAAGATACATCAGAACTGGAAACTTCAGTTTCCTCAAGTTTTCTTCAGGAATTGTTTGTGCATCACTTTCTAAAGAAAGATGACAGGAACCCGCTACATAGTAGAGGCTCTACAAACATCCCCTTACTTCAGAGGTGATGACATCATTTCAAATCTGTGCACAGTGTGGACTAAGGCCCACTTCTAGGAAGAAAAGATTCCAAACCAAGGATGGATTACTCTGTTGTCTGCCCTGAAAACCTGGGGTACCACAGATGGAAAACAAGCCAAAATGGCTGCACACAGCTTCTGTTCATTTGATTTTGTGCTGAGGAAGCTAATAATTGAATGATTAAAGCAAACACACCAAGGGAAGTGGTCTTTTTCCAAAAACAGGCCTGCAGACATCTTACTTGGCTTCATTAGATGCCACAAAGAAGTAAAATCTCACATTGTGTTCACAATTATGCAGAGAAACATTCGGAGTTTCTCTCCATCAGTGATGTTAATGCCATTACACTGATTCATTCCAGCTGAGGATCTGACCCTTCAGGGAGGACTGCAAGAGTGTAACTCAATAAACAAAGATGGCTTTACTACAACCCCAGCTGGGAATTGTCTTGTTTAATTTTGTAGTCTACTGCCACACTGGAAACATGCCTACTCCTGGGAAAGAATATCAGCATAAGAGGCCTCATTAATTATCCCAGAATACATCCGGGTAATGGCAAGACACAAAGCAGTGTAAGAGAGAAAAGGCAGTAAAGAACTGGAGGAGGCTGTCCATATTTTGGCTTTGTTAACATGGAGGCAGAAAGCTTTAGTTTGGCACTTTAACAATTACTTTCCAGTTAATGGTTAGGCAGCAAATCTCACATCATACGGCCTCCACTGGCACTGATAAAAGCAACACCAAACCCTTCCTCAGCTGATCTGTCATTGGCACCTGAAAGCAGCAGCTTGTTTAAATGTCACCTAAAACCTGGTGTAACTCCAGGTGTCCGCATCAAGAGCCAAAATCTGTGTTCAGGCTCTTCCTAACTTTCCTCAGCCATCAGCAGGGCATCCACCATTATCAGTGTTTAGAGAATTTCCAGGTCTCAGAACACAGATTTCACCAATACCATTAAAACGCCTGCAGATTTCCTAGAAGCCAATGCCCACTTCTGGATTCTCTGGAGATTTACAACAATACCCAAATGAAGTCCTGAACCACTACTGACCACATCTTGCATGACATGATCACACAATTACCTCTCTAAGATACTTACGCAGGTGTTATTGTCAGCATTCTGATGCCAATGAAACGTTTCTTCCCATCTGAAAGGAACACAGAGGATATTTAAGAAATTTAGGCAAACACCGACAAAAATAACTGCTCTGAAGACATGAAATACCTGAAAATTAAAACAGAATGTATCAGATATTAAACTAAACAAATCATACACATCTACACTGAGGTTATTTTTTTTATTTTGATTAGCCTTGGTGTACAGAATGACAATCCCTCTCCGTGCAAGTCAGGGTAAGAGAGAAAGCTCAATTGCACTCCATAAGAGTTTTCTTCCTTCAGGAAATTTCTGTGATCTAGTGTCAGAACAATTCAGTAAACGGAAAATTTCACAAACAACTACCATTTAATCTGAAACTGATCAAGACAATTTAATCATACGGTGTTCCCATTAAAATGTAGAAATGGGATCTAAAGAAATTTAAATTTCCACCTTTCAGAGAATGGGCAGTCGAAAAATTCACACTGATTGTAATGTAAATGGCTTGTTTCTACCCCAAAGAATGAAAAGTAAATTTCAAAAAAACCAAACATATAGACTTTTGCCAAAATGATCACAAAAATGCTCAGAGTGCTGAAGGACCTCTGCTATGGGGAAAGGCTGAGAATGTTGGGGGTGTTCAGCCCAGAGAAAGCTCCAGGGACACCTTACTGAGGCCTTTCAGTACTTAAAGGAGCTTATAAGACAGGACAAGGGGTAATGATTTTAAGCTAAAAGAGGGAGATCGACACTCGATATCAGGAAGAATTTTTTAATGATGAGAGTGGTAAAACATTGGAACAGGTTGCCCAGAGAAGTGGTAGATGCCTCAACTCTCAACATTCAAGGTTAGGCTGTATGGGGCTTTGAGCAACCTGATGTAGTGAAAGGTGTCCCTGATCAGTGCAGGGATGTTGGACTAGCTGATCTTTAAAGGTTCCTTCCAATACAAACTATTTTATAATTCTATGATTAGCCAGGACTCTGCAGAATTTTAAATGATGATAATTCACTCCTTTAGGAAGAGCACCACATTTCTGTGGTTGGCTTTTAGTAGTCATGATATCACACAGCTGTCTCATGAAAAAAATGCAGTTTGATGACTTCCTGAAGTGAGTGCTGCAGTACTTAGTTACATCCGGCATGAAACAATATTTCCCCTTACTTGTTCCAGCACAACTACTTCGGAAGTTTTTGAGTTTCTCCAGGTTCTCATATGAGGAAAAAGGAGATGTACACAGTCTTCTCTAATTCTTATTCTTTCCAAGAAAAATACTCCCAAGTAAAGGATTTGATCCTGAATCTTCCGCATGACCAATACTCCCACTGGGATCACTGAAAATGTTGACTACTAAACATTGGATTTGTTGCACTCTGAACAATCTTACATCTGTAACTGTCATCCCTGCCTTGCCCTGAAATGCTTGACTCTCCTCTACTTTAAAGTAAAACTAAGATCAAAATCAGCTATAGTAAGAGTGTCAAGAAATTCAATTACTCAAAATTGAAGTCTCAAGAGCTTTGGGCATGACCATGAACTAGCTCATAGTGCTCCTCCAATCTGCATGGTAGAAATGTAAGTTTTCACTTTTTAAAAACATTCAGACATGATAATTCTCCCACCTGAAAATAATCCCCTTGTCCCAGTAATGTGGGCAGTTAAATGATGAAATTGCTTTTATAAGATACATCAGTGCCAGACTCTCTGGTGACAGTTTTCTGTTTGCACTACACAATTTGCTGCTGGTCATCACCTGTGTGAGGCAGAAATTTGCAGAAGCATAAAGGATACTCTGGAGGCTGAGTTAGGAATGTTTACATGACTGAAAAATGAAAATGAAAGGACAAAAGAAATTGACTTGGAAGAAACAAAACAGCAAGAATGAAAAAACACAGGAGAAATGCCACTGGTGTTAAAGGGAATTATTTCCCCAGTGGTTAAAGATACATGTAAACATATGGCTTTAGGGGGGGAAAAAAAAAATCTTGTAAATACAGACTTACTCCTAACTAAAATTCTATTTCTACCTTCAACTTTGGGCAGGTTGGGGTATTATTTCACTCCTGTTCATGCATTGAAATTCAAAAAGGCCTTCTGCCCTCTCTCCACTGTAAGTTTGCCACACTGCAAATAGCAATTCATACTATAAGAGTATCAGGCTATTGTATAAAGTAAAACTAAACACTATGAGCTAGGCATTACTTTAGCAGCAGAATCTGCAGTTCTCTCTTCCCCTCTCCAGAGGTTTTGTATGTCAGAATACAGGTTAAAAAAGAATTAAAATAAATCAGTGCTTTTGTTTTGTAAAACTCTGTTCCATTCAATTTAACCCAAGTCAAACACCTTCAACAACCCCAAAGTTTTCATCAACAATAGGGATAGAGAGAATATAATTGTCCACCTTATTAAAAGTATGAACAGAGACTGAACAGGCACAGACAAACAGCTGTAGTGTTTTTTTCATTCCCAAAGCATAGGCATGGTGATGTTAGGGCTAAGTCACATTGGCAGAACAGTATGCGGCACCTGAAACTACCACTGTCATACTGCATCTGCTCTGCGATTAAAAAAATCTCAAAACCTGTCATTCTGGCAATTTGTGCAATCATGAGGGGAAAAAAAAATAATATTAGGAGAAGTGGAATAAAGTGGTGTCATAAATCTAAGAAGCACATCACAAGGGTGCAGTCCCAGCAGTAGTAAAAAGAAGGTTCATATGTTAGAACGATCAGGTTTAGCAAATGTGAAACCATTGTGCCTTAAAGCTGGAGCATAGCACAGAAGAGAGAGACTCAAATCTCATTTAATTTTTGTAAACACCAGGCCAGATTAAACACCGATTCCAGAGGTACAAAGCCAAGCAAACAGCCTCAACCATGAGTTTAAACTTAAACCTGTTTTGTGTTAATAGAAAGTCACAAGCAGCTGACTCCAAGTAGCTAGAAGCAGGTCACTATTTACGGAGATTTCTGTTCCACAGTAAGGAAAGCACTTGCCTTACTGTTAAACTTTTCTTTATTTATTGATGCTTGTAACAGTAGAGATACAAACCAGACAGATAAACACTGGCTGAAGGCAGAAATGTTTATGACTTATAAACTGTAGCAAAAAGAACTGATAAATCCAAATTAAGGGGTCGTGTACTCTAACTCTTACGGGCTTGAGTAACGCTGGCACAAAATTATCCCCATTGTGGCTAATTTCAGTGGGGCTGGGATATCACCAGGACCTCCGAGGGAAGAAATAGATCCTGCACTTCTTATTCAAGTGTCAGGCAAAACTCCTACTTCTCTGCTAATTACTTTTGCACCTAACTCGTCTTGCGGATTACATGAGGAGCCCTGAAAGCATTTAAGAAAGATTTCTGGAAAACAGAAAACGTAAAAACAGCTCAAGCCTATAATACTGCATTGTGTGCACTGTCCCTTTCACATAGACTGCGTAGCTGAATTTAATCAGTAAATCAGTGAATCTGAACTTAGAAAGCCTCCTAAGCAGCCCTCATGATTACCAATAATTATTATCAGTAATAATGGTTTATTCACTTTACTGTGTACATGATATGAGAGACAAGCTGACCTCTAAGGCTGGCTTTTCTCTTTAATATTTTATCAATTCGCTAATTTACTGTCTTCCATTCTAAAGGATCCATGTTTGAACACATTCTAGTTTTACTGTTCTGCTCCAGTCTAAACTAGGAATAAATAGAGCCAAGACTGAAACTGAGAAATTCCTATAGGATACTAAAAAAAGACACTGAAATTAAAAAAAAAAATTAGAAGTTCAATCCATGCTTAAGTATATAATTGATTTCCAGAGGTAAAGACAGAATACACAGCTGGTTGAAACTGAGATAAAGATGGAGACACTTGACTTCATGCACGAGTTTAGGAATTCCAAACTATAAAAGGAGGTTAGCATTATTAATGATAAACCCAAAATTAGCAATGGTTTTCAGACCATTCAAACACAAATATCTCTATGCAGAGTGCGGCAGATCTTTGGTCAAAAATGTATGAGGTTTAATTATATATTACCCATGCATCAGGTAATACAGAATGCATAGGTAGCAGAAATCAGTGCAAATTCTTCATTCAAATGACATCCTCTTCTTTTTCCCCTTCTCTGCTCCTGTTCTTTAATAGATCAGATATTTGCAGTTATTTATGGATAAGATTTAAAAAATGGATAAGATTTAAAAAATATATGCCTTCTATATAAAACTGATAGTTATCTGATCAACTGAGATTCAAAAGACTAAGGTCAAGCTTATTAAACAATTGAGTATCTACTATATGCCAGAATAAATCTGGAAAGAGTGGTATCCTAGGGGAGTTTTATCATCTTCAGGCAATATGATATTAAGAGCAAAATGGTAATACCCTTAAACTGCTTTCTATGACCTAATTGTACCATAAGGGAGGATCCCACTGAAACATAACTGGAGGAAAAGCAAACATGATAAAAACAGCCCTAAAATTCTGCTTACATAAATTCATTATGCCAAGAAATAATGACTATACAATAAAACTGAAAACTATTACTAAAGACCTAAAAAATGCAAACTAAGACTCAAATATATGGTGAAAATATCTCCTAGAAACTTTATCTATGCATCAAATTTAAATTACTATTCTGCCTGTAGCAAAACTACACGAGGTACTTCAGAGAAGCAAAAAAAATTAATTGAAAAATAAAATAAATATTAAAATTGCCTGTGCCCAGGGTATTCCAAGCAGTGACAGTCACCTTGACACTAAGAGAAAGTGTGAATGCTTTTGATTACGGGAATAATGTGACATGATAAAAAAAAAAAAGCTGTATGTTACTACATAAACGCAAATCTTTCATAATGTTTTTTTCTCAGAGTTCCATGGGCAAAGCTGTCTCTGGGCCCTCAGCTGGGCTCATCATTCTGTGGAGACAAAGGTGCCTGAAGCAGGAAGGTGGCTGATTTCAGTGGTGACATTGCTAACCTTCACTGACTTTCCAGCCCCAGTTACCAGGAGATGATAGGCTTTCTGCAGAAGCCTTGTGTTCATGCCTCTAGGATAGGCCTGCAGGGTGAGCCATTGCTCCTCCCTGGCTTGGGATGAGCAGTTTGGTTCTGAAATCACATAACTAATGAGACACACCTGTTTGTTTCATAAACCAACAATCAATTAGTAACCAGGGCAAATAAATAAGTTTTTTGACTTGTTGGCTGAAACAAAATTATGTCAGTTGCTCTAAATGTACTTTTCAGCATATATTTAACAAATCTTTTTCATCTACTCCTCCCCCTCCCCCCAAATAAACAGTGAAAACAACATAATTTGTGGAATTCAGCACAACACAGATGAGGGGACTCATCAGAATTGTGATGCCCTCATATATCCAAGCAGATGCAAAACTTTAAAACCGCTGACTAAGGAAAGTGTCTGAAATAACATTATCTGACAGAACAATGGTGTAGGGAAAAACCCTGGCATCAGAAACTGGATGAACTCCAGAGAAGACAAGATTAATAACAAAAAGATTCAAGAGAAGAAGCAGCAGCCAACACTCATGATAAAAGATGAGTAGTAGGGTGTGGACAGATACATTGGCAAGCAAAAGAGCAAGGAAGGTTTGGCCTGGATGCAGCACTACTAGATCAGCTTTGGCTGTGCAGCATGTAGTATGAGATCTAGAACAGGGTGACAGATATGGTGTAGGCACATAAAAAAGGTCCAAAGTACTTCAGTTGTCATTGCCAATATATTTAGATTTATTTGCTCTTTAGTGCAGAGGTCTTTCTTTTTTTCTGCATCTCTCCCGTTTTCCCATGTATTTCTTCATGAATTAGTAACAGCCCTTCTTCCACCAAGGTCTGGGAGTGTATCACAATATGTATGTATATATGTATACCAATGACATAGACAACCATGAGAAAATAAAGGTCAGATTCTACTGACAATGCACACACTACACCCCCTCTGTGGACAGATGCTGAAAAAAGTTTTTACCTTATCCTCCGTAGCACAACTTAATCTTTTTTTTGCTCGGACAATAAATGAAAGAGGAAGATGTGTCTCCTTAAAAAAGTCATCATCTGTTCTCAAGATCATTTGAGACAGTGGTGATTCATCTGTGTCCCCACTATCCTCAGAGGCCCTATTTCCCAGATTTATACAGATACTGTCTGCTCTTTGGGGGTGTGGGTAATAAAAAGTTTCTCCCACTTCTGTGAAATTGTTTTCTATTTCCAAGTCTGTAATGCTCTAGACTGTAAAATGATGTTGCTCCTTTCAGTAACAGGATCCCAGGCCCATGTCTTCTGGGACTTCACTGGGATCACAGGACGATAATTGGAAGATGTCACTTTCTTGCAGACCTTACCTTTACTTTGTTTGTCATGTGACTCCGTGAGAAACTGAGTGATACGGTCTGAAGGAATAGCAAAAGAAATTCCAGCTGTGACCTTCAAGGTGTTAATCCCAATCACTTCACCATCCTGTTGAGAGACAACACCCAATTAATTTGTTCCTAAGTGACAGGGTTCAGCTCCCTGCCTAGGATTTCATGTTAAAAGCTGGTGTAAGAAACTGTGGAGTGTTGTAATCAGCCAAGAAATAAACATTACTTATAAGGGAGGATCTGGGCTTTGATTCATAATCCATTTCACATTTAACTGTGATGGCCAGAGAGATTACAGTACAGTGTGTTCATCCAAGGTCCATCCCACCACTCAGCAAGACACTGCCTCTGCCAAGCAGGCAGTGCAGTCACTACTGCCACTACAGACACAAGTCACAGACCTGCAAAACCAGTGCTGGTTTAAAGCAATCTATTCTGAAATAGTTGTGTGGGCTAACCAGGTCCCATCTTCATTGTGCATCCCAGGTCTCACAGTCTAAGTGAGCATAACTGCTTCTGCCAGTATATTCCTCACTGCTATAGAAAATTTTCTCTGCTCAATGGGGAAATGTTTTTCTATGGTGTGTGAACTGAGACCTAATTTGCATAGTCTGCATTAGCTTCAGGCTATCTGCCTACCTAGCTTAATGAATGGAAGCTGGTATGACCTATGAATCTTTCCAAAAGAACATTCTCCCACTTGCTTCAACCGAACTCTTGAAACAAAACAAACCAACAATTAAACACAAGCAAGCCACATGGACTTACCAGATTAACTAGCGGTCCTCCCGAGTTGCCATACTGTAAAAACAACATAAGGGAACGATAAATTAATACTTCACTGTAGGAAATGCAATTCTCATCTCAAACAGTATTTTGTTTGTAAGTCAATTAAAGAGAGGAGGTCATTTCTCAGGCAGCACTGACAGACACAACATTGATCACAGAAGATTACAGGTAGATCTTATCCTACCCATTCACAGCTCTCATGATTATATTTTTTTTCTTTTCACAAATAGGCCTTAAGTTAGGAGCAGCAACTTACCACTCCAAATAGACAGACTCTAAGTTTAAGACTTATTAAATAGTTAAAACTAGTATTTTGATTCTTCTAAAGACTATCAGAACAAGGTTTTGAAATAATTAATTGCTATTTAAAGTTATATTTCAGTGAGGTGTACAGTTTCAATTTTATTCATCACTTTGGTTTGTAACACAGTCAGTCTCTCATTCTCCACTGGACAAGAATACAGTGTTTTATGTATTTAAAAACAGTATATTGCAATGAGGTAGCTACTACATAAGGATTGATTTAGTAACCACAGACATGTATGCCTCTCTAGGGAGGGCATATAGCAGCTCTGAGCAGCCCAAAATTGCCTAATACCTAATGGCCTTTAAAGGAAACATGCAACAGGACCACAGGAAATGAGAGCTGGGGAAGTTGCTTGTCCATCTTCATCTTGGCTCAATAAGTTTGTTGTTGAGGCCAGAGTTTTCGAGTTGGTTTGCAGAACAGCCAAGAGCAGCAACTTACCACTCAAAAGAAACAAAAGCTAAGTGATGTCTGACAGAAAAGTGAGACACAAACTGTTTACACTTAGATAGGCCTGGGCAAACTGTATAGATTCTCAGGAGAATAAAATAGACATTAAAGTTTATAAAACAGCTTCAAAGTTCAAATTTAAACAAATAGATCACTTCCTTATATTGTATCTCTTCAGTGACCAAAGGCTGCACACTTGATTTTTGTGTCTGACTGACACAAAGAAACCAAGATGATGATTTTTCAGCACATCATCTTTCATTCACTTGTCTTCTGCTTGAAGGATATGAAAGACCTTCAGCACATTCAATATAGCTCCATTTAGGAACACATGGCCCTATGTTACTGCTGTCCCAGCATTTCTCAGAAGGCAGCTGCATGCACATTCCTGTAGGAAAGTCTTGGCTGAGCCACAGGAATGCTCTGAATAGACCAACTCTCAAACTCCTCCCATTCTCAGGAGAAAACGAGTGCATTAGCTAAGCACAAAGCATCCTTATGCCAGGGACCATCTTCATAATTCGTGGTCTCAGATGGCAAAGCAATTCACATTTATCGTCATTTTCCTCACCTCATCTGCTATCACTCTTCCTTTGGTCTAGCGTTATCTGACACGCTCTGCTATCCTTGTCTAAACCTGTTCATTAGCTTTGGGGGCAGCAAATGTTTAAGTATATACACACGGAAGGAGTCTGAGCCTGACAAATGTGTATAGGCAAGAACTCAAGAATCTCTTGTTCTAATTCTGTCTCTGCCACCAATTCAGTGTGTGCTCCCAACTAACACATCTTGCCTACGTTTTTCTTTTCTCCTTACACAACTAAAGAGACTAATTCCAATTAAATGTCTGAAGAGGTTCAGCTGCTGGGTCGTAGAGAAGCTTTTTGAAAAAGCTCCCTTTTATGTCATATCTTAGCACAAAAAATAATTACCCTTTTTTTTCCCCCCCCATACAATTTATCTCTGTGACAAGTCTGTGACAATAACCATTTGTGAAGCACTTTATGTGTGTAAAACACTAAGTGTTAATACTTGTTATGTCAAATTTGACATTGAGGGCCAACAAATAAATCCTGAAAATATTTTCCTTTCAATGTATAACAGATTTAAGCTATAAAATCTCAGGCCATTTTCTACCTCAAATATGCATGTAGTGATCTTTTTAGAAACAGTACAAATTAAATACACACCCAAGGACTTCACTTAAGCTCTTTGGATCCCTCCAAGCTGCTCTGAAGGGACATTATTTTAATGTATTTCTATATAACATGCAATGCTAGGACCCTTCACTCCAAATTATATCTCAAACTTTATGTTATCTTACATCTAGATTCCTGTTTCAAGTATGCAAAAGGAAAACAAGAACAGCAACGAAAAACCCCAGCCCTCTCCCTTAAGCTCTTACCTGGGTGTCCTGTTGTTAAATTGAAGCACAAACTATCAATTTGACTACTCCACCTGGTTCTAATATATGGAGATGAAAGAAACTTTGGCTCTATTCTACAACTTCCTTGACCAGAGCAACTCAGCAAGCAGAGAAAGAAACATTTTGATTTACTGCTGGTTGATACAACCACGTGTTACTGCATGAGATTTACAGAATGAAAAGGGTCTGTCCTACACAGTATCTTCACAGACAACCTCAAAGGCAATACTTTTATTTATCATACCTTTCACAACACTAATGCCTGAATGCAACTTACAGACACTGCATAGACTTTTATAAAAGCAGAGTGTATCACTGACTTTAAACAAAGCTGCTTTTATTTAGTGGATTCATCTTTCAGAGCAGGCACTTCCATGCTGGACAGGTGGGGAAAGACTGTGAAGTGAGACTCATCATGTGCCTCATACTCACATTAATAATAGCATCTGTCTGAATGTAATCCATATCCGAGTCCCGCAGGCCCAGTTCCTTGCCGTCTCGCTGGGCAGTGCTGACAATACCTGTTGTCACAGTGTTCTGCAAGGCAAACGGGCTTCCGATTGCCACCACAAATTCTCCTGGTCTCAGATCAGCAGAGTGGCCCAGTAACAATACTGGTAGTTTTTTCTTAGGTAAACACAGAAAGTAAGAAATAAGCATTAGTTTATACTTGAAAATAACCTGATTGGAAAGATCAAAAACTAACAACAAGTTAGGAACATACACTTTCCACCACATTAATGAAAGAGCCACTCACTATCATACACCCCAAACTTATGCCAGGTGGGTTGCTGTTTTAAACTGTCTTCAGAAGCAAACAGCTAGCAATAGTTTCTTGCAATTTCACCCAGAAAAAAAAGCCAGCAAGATTTCACCCAGCAAGATTTCCCCATTTTCCAGCAGATTGTTCCCTCCTCCTAGAAACAGCGTACAAATGAACTGTTGAACAGCCTGCACTCTCTCTATATTATGCATCACCTCGTAGTCCATGCTTACTGGCACAAAGCTTAGAAAGATTAGCCAAAATAGCCTGGGTCTTCAGGTAAAGATAACAGAATTTTGCAACATATTAAATGAGCTGCATCTTTTTTCTTCATTTTTAGCCGTTTCTAGCACAGAAGACAAAGTAATTTAATTCCAAGATATGAAAAATTTCCAGGCCTGTATTTCAGCACATTGTTTTCCCCAGATATATTTCTAAGGAACCCCTAAGCATATATTCCAGTCAATCGCTCTGTACTAGGAGAAACTGAAACAGAGTTCCCAAATGAAGTCATTCTTCTGTTTATGCCGCTCACCTTAGGGTGAATCTTTATTGTTGCAATATCAGATTTCTTGTCAATGTCTTTGATGGTTGCTTCATAGGTATCTCCATTCTGTAGCTGCACCTTCAGTTGTTGTCTCCCTGATACTGCATTGGTGCTTGACACCACGTGGGCATTGGTCACAATTAAGCCAGAATCAGACATAATAAACCCAGATCCACTGGAAAGTGGGACATTTCGACCAAAGAGAGGGTGCCTATACAAAAAGCAAGTAATTGTGTCATAAGGGAAACACAAGAGAAATTACATCAGACATCATTTACCACCTTTCACTCTGAGAAATGACAAGGCATTTGATGACAAATTTTACAATCCTTACAAAAATTAAATTTAAAAAAAATTACAAAGAAGGGATCCCTTTTCTGAAAGTTACAACTGCTTTTAGTCTGTCGGGGAGATAGGAACTGAGGTTAACAGATAACCAGCAGGGTCCTTTTCCTTTGGCTTCCAATTCTGTCTTTATAGACTTCCTAGCAAAGAAGGGTAGGTGACAAAAAAGCAAGGAGAACAAGCCCACCTGATCCCACTGGTTACTGATTCTATACTAGAAGAGAACAATGACAGGAAATAACAGGGCTGAAAGATGAACTGATCCTCTAATGGGAAAAAAGGGAAGAAGGAACCTTGCAGCTGGACAGAGGCATAAAGGAAGAGGTGAGGTCTAAGCAGATCATGAAGCCCAAGTATAGACTGGCAGGAAAAAGCATGCCTGGAAACCAAAACAACTAGGAATGTGAAAGAAAAAAAATGAAAAACAATGGGTAAAGCTTGGTGGGAAACAACATGCACTGCAATATAGACAGTTAAAAGGTTTTATAAACTGTTCAAATTATTATGGCTTTCGTCTGTGAACAAGTGCTGTAATGACCTTAGATTTGTTAGAGGAACAAAGGGCCTGGATTGTAGAAGATGAAAAAAGGTTCACAAATTCTTTCTTCCAAGACACGGTCCTGGTTAGGATATTATTTAAAAGTTCTGGGCTATTCAGCAGTAAAGAATTGGAGCCAACCCCAGGAAAAAGCAGTATCACAATCAGCACCCAGCAGGCTGCTGGGCAAACATTTACTTACAGGGAAAGAACAATCAATCTTAACTACATATGCAAAGATCTTAAGCACCTTCACCTGTAACATTCTCTCAAAAGACCAATCACCATGTGCATAAAGCTCTGTCTCCAAAAATCTGGTTATCTTGATTGTGCATATTAAAAAAGCCTACAAAAATTCCCCTCAAAAATTCTTAGGTCTGTGGAAAATGAGAGGACTCCAGGAAGAAAGGTAACCATGTAATGGAGTACATGCAACATTTGCAGTAATTTGTTCTGACAGCAGGTTGAGTGCTCACATTTAAACCTGCCTCCCATGTTGTTTAGAGCACTCATTGTTAAACTTGCCACTTCAGCTTCAGCACACTGTAATGTTCTGGTCAGCAAATTTAGTACATTTCTTTCCTACCTGAAGTCATTTCTGTGTTTAGATAGGTTACATCTGGTCAACATTCTACCTCTCAATGCTCTTCCTGCCAAAATAAAATCACCTCTCATTGGAAGCAGAATCAGCAGCAATGAGTTGTTTTTCCAGCTTACCTTCTGGATATTTTGTTTTCATTTAAACTGAGATACTATATATAATTTAACAAGCAATACATTTTAGTGAAGGCTGAAGAGACCTCCAAAGATGAGACAGATTTATTTTAGGGTAGACAGTATATGTTGTATAGTAGTGTAAAGATTGTAAGCCCAATAAAATAGATCTACCAAACAGGAACAAGACATACTAATGTGTGGTTCTCTGGATAAATGAGTCTGCTGTAATGTTTTAGAGTATTTTTTAAACTTCACAAATTCAAAAGGAAAGTTACTGCACTGGAAAAATCTTTGTAGACCTTTTTTAAAAAATGTAACTTAAACATAAAAAATTGAAAGCATTACCTGAGGAAAAGTTCAATGTGCACAACTGCAGGTGCAATCTTTTCCACCACATCTGCTATGAAGTTGAATTTGTATCTTGGGCTGCTGGACTGTAGGTGACCTATACTAGCAGAAAGAATTGGATATGTTAATAAGACAATACCTTTTTTTGCAAGTAGGCAAGACAAACCTGTCTTGAATTGATCTGTTTCTCCTACTAGGATAGTTTCCAAACAGGTACTGGAAAAGGAATCAAACTCATTAAGATTGCTCAAAACTCATCTAGCATTTTGCTTGATCCTGAGAAAATCAAACATCAGCATCACTTAGCTATAAGTTCTTTGACTCTTTTGGAAGTCCACAAGCACTGTCTCGAGCATTTTTCTCAGGACAACTACTAATTATTATCCAAAACACATAGGGTCATAAGATAGATCAGGTTGGAAAGAACCTCAGAAGGTCTCTAGTTCTACCTCCTGCTCAAAGCTACATCAGCTACAAAGGCAAACCAAGCTGCTCAAAGGCTCTGTCCAGCTGGAACTTGCAAAACTCCAAGGATGGAGACTCCAGAAACTCTGTAGGAAACTTGACTGACTGCTTCACTGTCCCCCACGATGTAAAAATTTTTCTTACATCTAGTCTGAACTTGAGACTCATGTTTGAACTCATGCTCATTGTCCCATGCAGCTGGGCCTAGCAATAGAGTACTAAAAGGTCTGACAAAAGCCAGTGTGGTACTACAGTAAATAGGACTATGCCCAGCATTTATGAAGAGTGAATATAATTGTGTGGAATGAAGATCTTACAGAGGGGGAGAAAAAAGCCCACAGCATCCTGCCTTCTACCACCACATCATCCTGGATTCTAACATCACAACACCCCAAAGTAATAATACTGCTTCTGCTAGAATGTCATACTCTCTGCAGCCCCTAAATACACAAGGACATATCACCACACATGTTAAACATGATAGGGGATGTATAACCACATTCAAATAGCAATCTTTCATGTTCAAAGCGTGATGCTTTAAAATTAACTATGGGATCTAGGGAAGGGAGCAAATGAGTTGTAATCTGATATAGCTATAACATTTTGGGCTTTTTCAAATCTAGTACAACGGCACGTTTATCTTGGGAGATACACTTCTTTTTCTGTCATTTAGTCAGGAGAAAGAGGCTCCAAATTCTCCTTTCCAAAAATATCAACTCTTCAGAAGTGATGCTTTGCACCATCATGATTTGCTCGAAGTTCAACTCATGCTGAAGGATGAACTGACTCCACAGTAGCTCTTGCATACCAAGTCACCACCTGGTCTTAAATGTTCGAGATTTGCCTGTTTCTACATCACAAAACATAGTAATGAGTCCAGATACAGATTCTGTCTTTAGAAAGTATATACTTTTCCTCCATCAGCTGCCCTTTGCCCGAGTCTTTAAAAGGAAAGTAGGTAGGAGGCATCACACAGAAAGGAAAAACGCACAGAAAAGAGAGATGTTTAAGAGAGTTATCGTGCATTTTCATAGTCTGTGTAATTTTAATTCTGTGATCATTCTGAGCAATCCTTACCTACAGGTGCTTTATGACCATTAAACCTTGTAAATTGTAAATTACTTGGGATGAATATAAAGATTACAGCACAGTGGAGTCTAACCTATTTACAAAAAAAGATACATCACTGATCTATTCTATTCTTTGAATGGATGTATAAGATAAAGGGTAACAGAGAACTAGCTGATATAGTTCCTACAGTCTCCCAGAAAGCTTCCACAAGAAAATGTTAGAGGACCTATGAAGTCTGAAAATTCAAGGCCTTACATTACCACAGTATCCAAAAGATCTAAAGCTAAGGCAGGAACTTATGGAATGGACCCAGCACTGATACCCAGGAAGAAAGTACTGAAGAAACCACATCAAGAAAATGAAGCATTTCTTCATAGAAATCTGCAAGTTCTTCATCCTGTTACTGCACATGGGATTTACTTTTCAATGGAAAGACACCACGCTTACATTTAGCAAGCTAGATTTATACGATTCAGAATAAACAAAAGGAACAACTTGGCAGGACTAGGTTCCATCTATTTTTTCTATGTACATTCTCACGCACTCTGAAAAATCCCTCCAGCCAACTGAATGTGCTTGTTTTAGTGCTTAGTTTAAAAGAGACACTGCAAACAGGAATCACAGCAGATACTCAGATGCAAGCACAATATACAGTTATTTATTTTGCTTACTAGGCCACTGAAGATTTATCTTACCTTCAGTTCCCAAGCAGCTTGCCTGATTATGCAGTATATCCTTTGAAGTCTACTAACATGACTTTGAACATGCATATGAACTTGCATACACAGCAAGTGTTCACTGACAGGATATAACGTTGCCATCACATTTATCTTAATAGGCCTGACCATGCATCAGTGAAAGGCAGCTGATAAACTAGCACAGAACTGGGGGAAGACAGAGATGAATGCAGGCTTTGAGTTGGTGTAAATCAGCATAGCTCTGTGTGAGTCAGGGCAACTACCTATTTGCATCTTCTGAGTGCGCAACTGTTCTGCCCAGGCCAAATGGTTGCAGCACTGTACATGGTCAAAAGCAGAGGAAGATGCCTGCCAAAAACCTCAGTTTTGCACCACTCCTGACTAGCCACCAGGCAAACATCATGGGCGGCAGTGGCTTTCCAGGTAGGATTTCAGGGAGGCAGAGAGAAAATATCTGAAAGAAGTAGTGGATGAAACATGGAAAAAGATGAAGAAAATAAAAAACCAGCAATACAGAGAGGAGGCTAAAACTGAAACAAAGCTTGTCTTCTTTTCACAGACAGTGAAAACATCTCCCAGTCTCATCAGAAGTCCAGAACCTCCCTGCTGGGGTCAGAAGACAAAAAAACCTGAAAGTAAATCAAAATCTGCACCAATATTAAACGGAAATCTGAAACAAAGGAGGATCAAGAATAACAGACACCCAGACTCTGTATGCAAGGTGTGGCTGAAGAACTACTGGGCTGATCAGAGATGATCTCTCTTACTCTTGTCTGGCAGGGACCAAACACTGGTGAAAACCGATTACACAGTTGAGATGCCTTCATAGAAGCTGATCTTTCTTGAATCATTTTCTGCAAGCCGGCAGTGATGAAAACCTTTAAACACATTATGTGATGTGCCAGGAACTCAAACTATGGACATGGAAGGTGTGTCTGCAAACTCACCTCTACTCTCACACATACAGCACTGTTTAAGGGAACTGAAGTGTTGGTTATTATTAATAGCATTTTAGTGCATAATTATTAAACTCATGGTTTTCATCAGAAGTTCTTAATGTACTTCAAAAGGGAGGAATTGCAGCCTGAGGAACTGAAAAAGGAAGCAACATCCAAACTGCGTACATTGTAAAAGGTCACCCTGAATACAAGTGTTATAACTGTGTAAGTAGAATCAGTAGTAGTAGAAACTATCCTTTAATTTGAATTAGTTGGTAAACACTAGCTTCTGCTACTGTCCTTAGTAAAAGCCAAAACTAAATATCTATCTCCCGCTCCATACTCCTGCTGCCTTGTGGAACCCCACACAGCCCTCAGACCTCTGTTGGCCTGAGCACTCAACAGCTCCGAGTACACAGCACCTTTGTGGACTTTGACCCACTGACCCTCTGAGATTTGCCACATAGTTTTTCAAAGGTCTCTCAAAAACATGCATTATTTTCCATGTTATTACTGCGTGTTCAAAATCATCTCACGCTAACAAAATCTAATTTATCTTGGAAAAAAACATAATGTAATCCAATTAACCAACTGTTGTATAACCAAGATTTCAAAGGTGCTGCAACCAGGTTGTACTTGAAACAAAACCAAATTTATGCCCACAAGTCCTTAGCTGTCTATGCAGTTCTTAGTAAAAAAAGAAATAGATTTCCCCAATTTGCTCCATAGCCACAAATCAACCAGATTTTCAGCAGACTTGAACTTTGATCCTATCATTTCAATTAAGTGATTAGATCTTCGGGTCTCCGGCTCCTCTCACAGAACATTCAAAATCCGGATTTCAATGTAACTGCATAAACTGGAGCTAAAGATTTTCAGCCTGTCTTGTAAAATGTGATCTTATGTTTCCAATTTTATAGGATCCAACTACACTGAATTTAAATGGCTAAAGTTGAGTTCCTGTCAGGTAAGAGTAGCCTTATTATCAGTTTAAGACTTTTCCTGGATAGTGATGTTATCTACAGGCTACGAGTTCATTTAATAGTGGTTTCTTTACTTCTTGCAGAGACAATAGACCCACTCCAATTTCATTAACACTGCTGTAAACCAGGAACAACTCCAACAAATCTGTAGAATTAACCTAGTATGAAGAGAACTGGAAAAAAATTCAGCAGATATAATCGTTATAATCCCACTGAAGACAATAAAGCCAGACCAATTTACATTTGCAAAAGACTGAACATTTCTGAATATCTGCCAACTTAGTCCCTGTAGAATTAAATCAAATCACACTCACTGCTTTCTTAGAGACAATACATTGTACTACAATCCACAATTTTATATTCTTTAAGAATTTGTGAGCCTGGGAAACTCATTCTTTTAAGGCTGTTCCCCCACCCCCCTTTTAAAAACCAGCTTTAGAAAAGATCTGTGCATTCAGCAAAATTATTATGTCTAAGGGAGGACTGCAACCTGGCAGATCTGATCACCAGGGATAAACACTGTCCCTACTGTGCTTTCATGGAAAGAAATGAAAGACAAATAAAAGATTATAATGTCTCTGCTTAAAAAACAGAAACATCTGCTGGAAACATAGGTTCATGGGCAGCTTTTCTGATGAATTCAGCATTAAGATCAAGTTGCATAGCTGTGCACTGACCATAAAGCCTTGGTGAGTTTAATGCCACATTATGGTTCAGGCTACTTGTTTATACAATGGATGTCTACCGTGCACAGATGAAAACAATTTGGTGAACCAACACCAAAGTGGCTTTCTTGTGCAATGCAGCAGTCACAAGGGCCAGACAGAGGCAGACTGGCAGAAGCCTTCTAGCACAGACACCTCACTGACTTTACGTGCTTGTTATCCCCCCTTTCCAAGCCATACTCATAAGGAGACGCAATGAGAACACCCCTTTCCTACTACCTATCCTATAAAAAGCAGTGAAGTGCTATACTCTGAATTATATACCAAATAGTGTACAATATCCATCCCCACCTGCAGTAACTCAAACCAAACTCAGGCATAAGGACAACAGGCAGTACAGGAATGTGACTGGAGTTTGGGTTTCCAGCTAATACCTTGCAGCACATTTCCCTAAATACAGCTGCCGGCAGCTTTAGGGCTTTGATAACAATAACTCCAGTAGGAGACTTCAGTATCTCTCACTGGGCCAACTTCTCACAAATGCAAGTAATCATACACTCAGTTGTTCCTCAGTATCTTCAAGGTTATGTACAGGCACACTCCAAACACCCCATGAAGAACTGTGTGCAATGACTCTGCTTATGCATTAACCGTATTTCAAATATTTCTCTTAGAAAAATGAATTTTTAGGCTCATATCTTGCAAAGATTTGACTGACATAGGTGACACTGTACATCATGACCACTTTCTGAGAGTGACTTCAGGTTAACACTTCAGAGGACAGCAAATGATCAGTGTCAAATCCAACCTCAAAGGTTTTCTAATCAAGCTTTTCATTTTCCTTGTTCCACGGACAAAATAGCACCTGTATTTAAAAAAATAAATAAATTTTTCCTTCCACACCTTGGGTAAGAAAATACAAATCTTTTGACATTTAAACTGTCTTCACAGAAACTATCAGCAAAATAACATTGCAGGGAATTTAACAAGAAAGTTGTACTGAGAGATCAAAACCAGTCCTTTGTTCAAGAAACAAGCGTGACATAAATTGACTGTAGATTACAGGTATCCAAGTGAACCCTTTGAGTGAGAAGTTTGACACCTTAATAGATCAATACGTGGCATTGCTAAAACTTACACTTGCTGCCCTGAGAAACAGGGCTCTGTAAGAACAGGTCTTTTAATGACAGAGGTTGTCTTCCATAGGTATTTAAACCATTACTTAAATGCTAGATTGTAATAGCTCGTCTTTATCACAGTAGTTGACAGAAGGCAGGAAAAAACTAGCTGCTCCAGAATATACTCCTGTATATTAAAGTAGCTAGTGTTGAAAAAGTTAAAAAAAAACCCCAAATATATTTTTAGCAGGGAATTTAACTTTGCTCAGGAGTTCTGCAGACTGTTCCTATCAGTATCTCTGAGAAGTCCCTGGGCACAGGCATATTGTGGAACATCAATTATGGAGTTCCTGTACCTTCATGCAGTACACATGCAAAACTTGCAATTTGGCATGGTGCTCTTCAAGAGAATACAGGACTTCGACAAGGAAAAAAACCACTTTAAATTCTGTTCATTTTGGAATTATCACTCAGTAACCCTGCCCACCTCTTTTCTCCCTTCTTCCTGCATCCTTTACTACTCAGTTTTCATGCGTCCTTGTTCACCAGACTGCTGTCACTAGGAAACTACAGCTAAGTTTCTCAGACTATCTTGGTTCATCATAGCCAGAATCCAACTTAGCAACAACATAAGCAACTGGAAAAGGACAGGAGTAGACGTTTCTTCTAGACATAGAAGCTGTTCCTCAGGGTCTGTGCACATTCTAAATAGGGCCCAAGTCATACTAGGTAAGGCTTCTGTTATCTGAGATTGTCTTAATATATGGATGGTTAAGTAAAACTCCATTTACTTTATAACTAGCTTATCCCTTCAAACTCTGAGTCATCTTAGGCCAAGCAAGAAGAAGGAAGAGAGAGAAATTTGACAGCAATTTTAAACTGTCAGCTTTCTTCCAAGCCTCTCATTACAGCCATTGCACGTTATTGTTTAAAAAAAAACCAAACAAAAAAAATACCATAATTGAGTTCTATTCCCGGCTCAACCACCAACTCAGTCTGACCTTGGGCAAGACACTCGGTTTCTTTGAGCTTCAGTTTGTGCAGCTGTAGAACTGAATAAAAAAAATTAAATTTTAACAGAGAACCAGATGCTTCATCTAAGCTGAGGTTTTCAGAGACAAAAAAATAAAGCCAAAATAAAGTGAACACTAAAATAGTTGCTTGAAAAAAAAGGTACCTCTGCCTCACAGCTCCAAATTCCTAAGCCTATTAACAGTAGATTCAGGAGGATTCCTTAAAGAAAATGTCATATATACCAAGTTCCAAGCACTTAGCAAGCCCTCAGATGCAGGCTGGCTCACTCATTTTGGTTAAACATTCTGATTATTTCACATGGATAAGTTCCAACCAAGTTTTAGGAATACTAAAGCTAATAGATGCTGATGTGAAAAGGAACAGGAAAAAATAATTTGTAACTACAAAATACTGGAGAGACTGATCATTGCAGCTTCAGGCTGGCATCTGGAGCAATTCCTGGCTCTGACAAGATACTCTGAAAGGAACTCCAGGAACATCATTTGAATATCCTTCCTCTCTGAATTGGTTTACCCTCTCAAGAGCAGGACATATATGAAAAGTCCCATATTCACAGAAAGCCTACAACAGTAGCCCTTTTCCCTCCGAACCTTCCCAATAATTTTGGCCAGTTTGCTATGAATAAACAGGACAGTTAGTGGTTCACCTGACATAATGGAAAGTTTAATGCATATTTTAAAACTCCATTAAGCATAGGACTTCTCTTTCCAGGAACTCTATGGGAAAAGTGGCAGAAGCAAATCCTTAAAATAACTTATCAGTAAGTATGTGAAAAGATACCACCAGCATTAACACTTTCATAAAGAGACACAATTTAATACTACAAGGAAATTACTAGCTTAAGTGATAACTAAGTTGCTCAGGTTTAATCATCAAGCCCGAAATTGCCATAGCATATCACAGCATCTGAGCAAAGGCCTCAATACTTTACTACAACCAGAAGACCATTTGATAGTCTGAGTGTCAATATTTTACACTATAAAGGAAGTTTTCAGGCATCTTTTCCCCACTTAAGACTCTACAAGACTACAAAAACTTCTTTGTGAAGAACACAAATCACGAAAAAAACTGTTTCAGGTGTTTTATACACCACTCGGTGCTTTTTCTGCCCTGATTGGCTTTTAGAGGCATTTCCTGCCTAGTGATGTCCGCCAGGTGAATCTGATTAACATCCCAAACACCACCAGGGACGGCCCCGGAGCACAAGTGTTCCTGGGTCCCCGCTGAGTTTGTGCTGCTGTGGTTCTGCTGTGTGACCTGCACGGGCGATGCCACCCAACACCTCGGCCGCCACCGTCGATTTGATGAGCGGAGGTGGCACCGGCACGGCGGGAGCGGGCTTGGACCCCTGCCCTGGCTGAGGACGTGGCCGCTGCCCTGCCCCGGCACCTGAACGACCTCCACCCACCTCGCTCCCATCTGGAAAGTGCGTTCGCCTCTTGTCCCAGGAGCACTGTACCAGCAACCTGCGCATCGCCAAAGCATCCACAGCCATGCTACCGAGGGGAAACCCTCCCAAACCCAAGTCCACACCGAGGATGGAGAACAAGAATTTCTGCTGTTCAGAAAGGACCCGAGCACCCATTCTGCACACCACAGGTATCATCAGCAGCTGGGTGAGGTGCCATGTCATTGGAGCTTGCTAGTATCCCTAGAGCCACCTAGTCTCCCGCGGCCACTGAAAATCATGACTTTCCTTACCCTGGAAGCCAGCTCTCCCACCCCCCGCCCCGCGGCAGACCCCACCATGCTCCTACCCGATTCACAGGCTCCCTTCTGGACCTGGGCGACGGCGGGCAGCCCGTGCTGCAGCGCCTTGCGGCTCACCGCCTTCAGCTGGCAGATGTTGTCGTAGGTCCGGCCGTCGCTGCCGCACACCTGGGCGCTGAGCTTGCACTGGCAGACGCCCTTGGCGAAGCGCTTGCCCATGGGGTAGCGGCAGTCGAGGCTGTCCCCGCAGGGCGGGTCCTCCTTGCGGCCGCAGGAGTCCCCCTCGCCCGCGGCGCAGATGAGGCAGCAGCCGCAGCGGTCGGGGACGTACCCGCTGGGGCAGCTGGGGCTGGGGCACTTGGAGACATCGCAGCGGGCCGGGCACTTGGCGCGGGCGAGAGGCAGCTCCGCGGCGTGCGGGCCGGCGCTGAGGGACAGCAGGAGCAGCGGGCTCAGCAGCGACACCCGCATCCTCGGCGGGGACGGCGGCGGCGGAGGACGGG
>VZRJ01012168.1:421982-496419 GCA_013397565.1 Ptilonorhynchus violaceus | reverse complement strand
CGGGGTTATATGTGGGACGGGCCGGCGGGGCGGCAGGGTTGTATGTGGGACGGGCCCGCCGCCGCCTCCAGCAGCACCCGCAGCCCCGGGCGGCAAGGGCGAGCAGGCTCCACCCCGGGCGGGACGGCCGGGCAGGAAGGGTCCGCTCCCCTCAGCTGGGCGCTGCAGGGCAGAGGCGCCCGTCTGATGGGAGATCACCTCCCCGAGCGGGGAGAGCCCTGGGGTGAGGCGGCTGCGGCCATCCGCTGGACACCAACAGCTGTGGGTGCCCCACGTGTGCTAAACTAATGCAAATAGGTACATGTGAGGGAATAAATGTGAGTGTATGCCTCTGTGAGTGCAGGCGCAGAAAGCCGGCAGCCGCTTTGCCTTCCCTCATGCTGGTCTTTAATGTCTGCGTTAATAAGGGCATTTGTTGCCTCTGCCACCAGAGGGTAACCGAGGTTCGGCCTCTGTTGTAAAATTAAACACACCGGCTCTTGGACACCAACCCCTCTTTACAGGTGATGAAGCAGAGACACGAGGAGCTGAACACAAGCTGAACCTGTAGCCACTTGTTTTACGTGGCATCGTGGCACATGGTACGAGATACTTTTCAACAGCCAAAGGGGATCTACTGGGCTGCCCACCATCATTTAACTCAATAAAAGATTTGACAGCTTCTCTATAATAGTAGTTGATACTATTGCCAAGGCCTTAATGTTTGAGGTTTGGGGGTTTTTTAATCTATTATTAATCACAACATATGCAGTAAGATTGTCAGGTGGAAGAGAGCATCTATTGAGCTCTGTCAGCTACTCACCCACACAGTCTTCATAACATGCAGAGTAAATATTGCCCATGCGTGCCATCTTTATCACAAAATTACTCACTTTTGCTCTAAGGTAGTCATAACTTTTACTAGTCATATCTTTCAAATGAATTAATGCAAGTATGGGTTGAAGTGGCTTCCAGAAAAGTTAGGATGACTTCAGGAGAAAGACCTCTGACATAGCTCACACAGAGACTATACCAATCTTACAAAGTCTTGCTGCATATGACACATCCAACCTTGACTTTTGCCTGCAGTTCCCCTTTACCCCTTTTTCATGCAAGGGATAAAACTCATATAATCCTCCAAGGTACTACCTCATGCCTTCTCCTGATGGGATCCTGTGAACTAGGTTCAAGTAGACACAATTTACTGAGCAACTGCATCAGGCTATAGGGTTGTAATAGGGTTGAAATTATGATACTGTCTTCTAATTAAGGACATCTTGAATGCATAAGGCAGCACCCAGAATCCCCTGCTACAGTTAGCGTTTTGTTCCCTGTTATAGAGGCAGAGCTGGTCCAAGACTGGATTTTCCAAGCAGCTGTGGTCTCTCTTGTGGCAAAAAAAAACATAGCTAAGGACACGGCTTGTCTTGTGATAAGAAAACTGTAAGATTTTGGTATAGCACACATTTTGCCACTTTTTGAAACAGTAAAATTTACTAAATAACTTTATAGAGCAATATCTAAAATATGAAAAATGTCAGTGTATTGATATAAACTTGCCCTTTAAGGAAACAGGAGACTAATAAAAATGAAAAGTGTTTGGTCTGATACATGAATCAGGAAGAAAAAAGAGCACTATGTGTAGGTAAGGTGAATATTTTCATTATTTATGATGACAGTTACAAGGAAGAGGTTGGGAAAAATATTTCAAATTACAAAGTAGTAAACAGTAGATACAGTATAGTCTGTGAGTTATTGCTGTTACTGCTGTTGGACTACAAGCTATTTCACAGTTCTGTTGGATTCCTATTAGTTAACTCTGTAGTCACACTTGGAGACTTCAAACACAATATAGGAAAACAGGGTGAAAATGGACAGAAAAATACAGCCACCTTGACTGGAGAGAGTTTAATCTAGGGTGAGTGTAAGGAGTTTCACAAATCTTTTATAATTGCCTTGTCAATCTGCATCTCATTCATTTAGGATTAAAAAAATCTGAAAGGCGTTTTCTGCTAATTGCTGTCTTGTAGCCAAAATACTACAGATGAAATAATTTCTTTTAGATAAGCATAAATTTAGTATGAGATACTCTTTTTTTTTCCAAAGCTCATTATTCCAAGAGAAAGTGATGCATAGAGTAAGGTTAGGAATAAAAATGAAAGTCACAACAAGTGTTGGGTGTGTTCCTCTTGGGAACAGTGAGTAAGGTTTCTTGGCTCAATGATTCTTGGTGAACACCTTTCCCTAGAATTTGAATTCATTCAAAATTCAAATGTGACACTAAAAGCTTTTTAAATGATAACTCATTCAGTAACAGTTCTCCATTACTTGGAAAAATGACCGTTTCATGGATTCTGAATCACCTCTGTCTGGTGGAAATGATGCTTTACTGCATAGCTGGAAGGGAGGTGCCTCAAGACAAACCCAAAGCAATGCAGCAAATGTTACTGGTGACTCAGTGGGTCTCTGTTTTCTCTCTTGAGGGCCAAATTGTGTTTTTGTAAGTCGCAAAGGATGGCAGAGCATGCAGTCGTCGTGTCCTTAAGAGAATATCAAGAGTTAGCTCCAAAACTCACCTACTGCATTCTAAACTATTTCTTTTTCTTTTTCACAATAGGAAAGAACTCCTTGTTGCCTTTTTTATGAAGTTACTTGTCCTTTTGTGCTTGCTTGTTTGCATCTCCTGGTGTACATGCAGGGCAGGTTTATGGTCCCTGGCTGCTCCTACTCGTGCCTGTCTGCATATATGTCATTGGAGCCGTGGATGTTGGGCTCGTCTGTGCTGTGCAGGCCACATAGTCATGACAGAGAAATAGGGTGGCACATGACACTGTACAGAACTAAAAGTTAAATGATGCTTTAGTGCTGCTCTGGGGATCTAGATGCTGCTGATAAAGGAAGTGTGATTTGAATGATATCTAAATCTAAATTTATGACCCCATAACCATTAAAATGCATATTTAATTGCTTGAGTAGAAGAATATTTTCCACTCTGTCTTGTCCCAATCCAAGCTGGGTAACTATGTGCCAGCTCTTTAAAACTCCATGTGTTTTTCAGTTTAAGTCACAAAGAATTCTAATTTACACGCCATCCGAAATCCTATTATTCTAATTCATCTCAGTGTATTCATAAGTCTTATAAGTTTCTTTGGAGTGAATTTCTATGTAATTCAAATTTCTTGTTGTTTCTTTAGTATGGTTAAAGATCAGAAACACTCACTGCTGTTATAACCTCGCTATACCAATTGTGTAAGTTATAGACCCTCTGACCTTGCCATTGAGGTCTCTAAATTAGGAGCACGTGTTTAATATTCATCCTCAGTTCCTCATAGGAGTATTTTGAAAAGAAATCCAAAGTGTACTTTAAAGTGGAGTAATAAACACTGTTTATTTATCAGATTGTCTGCATCTCATTTCCTGAACTAAACAGCTAAAGTCTGTTTGCACTCCTGACATTGCAAGTCTCACAAGCTGATCCAAGAGAACATCTGTCCGTTTGTTTTTAAGACTGGACACTGCAGAAGAAAAGAAAAGGTGGGAGGAGAAATAAGGCTTTTACAAACACGTCAGTTTAAGCAAAGTGAGAACTTTCTCAGCTGTCTTCCTTAGCCAGGCAAATTGTGCCTAAGAAATATACTTCTAAGGACAATCTCTTTCTCTTTTCCCCATCCCTTAATAGTAATTGAAAACCAGAAGTCATTTTTCTTTCCTGTGTTCTGCTGAAACTGATGCAAATAAATAATCTTTGAAAATGGTAATGAATCCAAAAGTGTATTGAAGAAATACTCTCAAAGTATACTGAAAGCAAATTAAAAAATCAAGAGCTTGTTCTCCTCTAACATGATACTCAGCTACTCATTGCATTTGGTGCAAGAGAAAAAAGGTAGACTTTTGGCACAGAGACAGGATGATCTGAAGGAAATGCCACAGCCTGCTCTGTTCTTCACTCCCTTTCTAGCCAAAAGAACAGTTTGTGTTAGTATGTTTAGGGGGAGGAAATTGAGAGTGTTAATAACAGAACTGGTCTAGAAATCATATGCTATAAATTTTGTCACAGTCTTAACAGGCTTTTTTCTAGCTGTGGAAGGGAGAATTGTATCTCAAACTTTATCATTAACTGTAAGTTATTCCACAGTTCAAAGATAACTGTATATTTGAACGGGTGTTTGGGAACAAAATAAGAATCTATTTTTTTATTGGAAAATACTGATTCATAAAAATGAAAGGTGTCCAGAGGAACAAAGCAAGATGTTTTGAAGAGCTGTTTGATGTATGAGGGTGTTTATAAGGAGACAAGGGTAGGTCAAAATATGAGGAGAAAAGAATGGAGAAGAAAAGAAGGAAAGAAAAGAAGGAAAGAAAAGACCCCTTTGTTTGTCCCCTCCATGAAATCCAAGGAGCAAAATTTCAGGCTGTAGGAGCTGTAGGAGACTCCAATTGTCTAATCTTTCTAGTCAAGAACAGGGACTTGGCTTTGAGGTTTGGGTTTTGCAGGTGAAAATTCTATCTACACTGGAAAATTCAGTTTTCTTAGATTGAGTGTTAGAAGCTTTTGGTTTTTTGCAGAAGCAAAAACAGGAAAGATCAAACCCACCTATGAGTGCAGGTTCCTGCTTTGCAGCTCCCTCTCCTTGCTGCACCATGCAAGCTCAGGAAGCTGCTGGGGAATTAGGTAGGCCTGGCAGACCTAAGGCCAAGTCACTGCTCAGCGGGTTACCTAAGTTTGTAGTTGTCTAAAAATACTGATGTTCTGTTCCTTACCTCCTGTTAGTTCTCCAAAGAGAGAGCAGTGACACCAGCTACTATCAGTTCAGCACGTGTAGAGCTATCTGAAAGAAAGAGAAATCTTCAATTCAAACCAAGACAAGACGTGTTGCCAGACCCACACTGCATCTGCTCTGGCTCATAGATTTATGTGTGTGTAATTTGAATCTGTGGAACCAAGAGTCACATGGAAATGGTTGTAAGTCATAGAAACTCCTTATTCTTGTCATAAATGGCTACAGTGAATTGGAGGAAAACATACGAACATAAATGGGATTTTGCTTCTTTCTGCTCCATGCACTGCTTTGCTGTTGAACAACTGCCTAGAATTTTGAATAACTTTATCCCAGCTGATATATCCCTTTGAATATACATATCCTGCAAGATCCTGCCCCATGAAAAAGGATACAGTGCGTTAAAGAGGAATTAATTTTTATGGAATTAGTTAAAGGAGTCACTTTTAGATGTTTTCTACTTGGCTGGGCCAATACGTTTCACCTTAGGATGCACTTAATGAACTGCCAGAATAAACCTAGAAGGACAGTTCACAGTAGAGTGAAAATAAAATCAGCTTATAAACCTTCAGAAGATCATAAATTAGTACTTAATGGACATTATGATTAAGAATATACCTTGTCTCACAAGCCTAATTTCATCTACAATAGACTGATAAGTATTGTAGACTGTGTAAAAGCTGTGGGTGTTATATAATTACACACTGGTATTACTAATATCTTTGATAATATTTTTGTAAGCAAACAGTGAAATTAAATTCTGGGTGAAACTTCACAATGCACAACTCCTTGGAATTCTGCTGTCCAAGTAGTCATCAGTCCTTCATAGTCCATCAGAAACTATGTCAGATATTTCCATACGAATATATCTTGAGTCCAGAACTGTTCTTATGGTAACTGCAGCTGACTGCAAGACAAAAGAATAGAAAAATTTAAATTTAAAATTATTTTTTTTAATGCAGAAGTGTTTCTGGTAAATAAGATACAATTCAATAAGGACAAGTGAAAAGTACTGCATGTTGACACATGTAAGGAGCAATCCAGTAGTGAAACAGGGACTAACTGCCTCAGTACAGTTCCCCATGCAAGTTTTCAAGCTTGTGAGGGTCCCCACCACCTCACCCTTCATATTTCGTCTTTCATCACCGCTGGTAAGGTCTCAGTTGGAATTCTGTGCCTAGATTTGCATTTGCTTCTTAAAAAATAGTACATTAATCAGTTGGAGAAAATCCACAAGAGTGTAAAACCATTAGAGGTTTAGAAATAGGCCTTAAACCTAAGCTTGGAAGACCTGAATTTGTTTAGTCTATAGCAAAAGAAGACAGAAAAGGGACATGATAAGAGTATTCAAATATGTAAAAGGTTGCTGAAAGACAGTAACAAGCTGTTATCTGTGTTCACCGGGGTAGCTCAAGAAGAATAAGACTCAAAATGCTGCTAGGGAACTTTAGGACTGATACTACAAAGATCTTTTTCAGTGTAAAGGGACTGATATTTTTGAATATAAAGACAACAAAGGGCTGGAACTGAGTTTTGTGGACAGGATGTAGAATCTCTGGGTTTTAAGACCTTCTTTATAAGAAAGCTTACATAGCTTGTTCAGAAATTACGCTAGAAAGAACTGATCCTGCCTTGGGTAGGTAGGATCTTGAGCTCCCTTACTCCTTTATTTCTGATTTTGTCACTATAATGCAGACAATCTGCCTGATTAAAGACTGTATGATCAGATACCAGAAGTCCTTAAATGAGTTCAGGAAGCTCACTCAGAATTTCAAGATAAAAGAAAGAAAGAGATGGATTGGAATAAGAGATGAAGAAGGATTCAGTTAAGACTATTGCAGACTAGCAGTTTCAGTAGTGTGATAAAACCACAAGGCAAAACCTAAATAGAAATACAGTGAGACTGAAAGTGAAAATGGTTGTACAGCGAGAGTTTGAGGTCTAAGGATGATCAGAGGATAAAGTGCTGAGGGTGGGGGGATCAAAGAGAAATATATAACAGATGGGAGAGGGGGGGAAAGAGAAACATTTCCTCCAGATGGCATGTATTATCTCCTGAAAGGATTGGCAAAATTAGAGAATCTTGCCAAGAGGAGGATATACTGTGAATAGAGTAGTATAGAATAGACTGTGAACTAGCTGTATTATATTGAAAACTGTTCAGCAAGTAAGAAACGACTTCTTGTAAATTAGTTACTCTTTTAGAAGTGTAGATTCCATGTATTAACCCAGCTTGCTTCCTTTGTACTATCATTATTGGTATCACTAGGTATTCAGTATATAACCCTGCATATTTTCTAAAACATCACAAAATCAACCTCCTCCTGTTTTCCATCTCTTCCCCAATTTTTTTTTTCTTGATACCATCCCATTTTATGTGACTGGTTTTTTCCTTGTTGGCAGAGTAACAAGGTTCAGGGGCCTGCAGATTTTATGAATCTTTTTATGGTGGCTTGGCTTTGTGGAAGGGTGGTGTGGATGTCTCTGGATATCGGCCAATCTTTCTGTGAGAGGGTCTGCACAGTGAGTGCCAAGAGGGGCCGGGATTGGAAGACTGAAACAGAATTGTAGAATTAATTACAGAAACAAATATAGAATTAATTCTAGAAATCAAAGTTAAAAGTCTAAATTCACAAAGAAACCTTTATTCTATTTATTTCATGAAAGGACAAATTGTTCAATTTAATTTGGAAAGGGTTAGGGGATTTACCATAAAAAAGGTGCTTGCATGGAGTATACAATACTTTTCTCATCAAATTCTTCCAACTAAACAATCAGTCCAAAGGAAGATTGATGAAGAAAGGTGGGTTTAGGAGTCTTTTCAACCTCGAGTTTTCAAACTCCTGAGCCTTTTCTTAGTTATGAATTTAAAAATTAATAACCTATATTTGGGGGTCTGTGTGTTTATGGTCTTTTTATATGCCTGGGAGTTGTGTTTTTGAGCTTCCCTCTGTGAAACAAGAACTGGAAAATTGTTTTATTATGGAATGGAAAGTCTCAAATTACTGCAGTAGTTAATGTTTGAAGAAAAACACCACATTTTCAAGATTTGCCATAAAATTATAAGAGTTGGAAATTTTGGGTTGAGTTAGAGGCCTAAAACTTATAGGCAAGTAGAACTACTTCTGAGGAATTAAAGAAAAGGCAACATAAGCACAGTGAGGAAAATTATAAAACAGCCTCAATTTTCCCTGTGAAGGCTGAAAGTGGGCGTAAAAGAGGAGCTAGCAGAACTCAAGAGGGAGGTTGATAGAATGAGGGAAACCATAAAGAGGAGAACATGGGAACAAGTGTGGAGAAGATAAAGTTAAATGTGGTCTTCACAAGTCAGTCCAAAGGGCCATGTCCTCTCATTTATGGTGACTTAAAACAGATCCTTGGAGAAAAGTAAAGAAAGTGACACTTCTTATGGTAGATGGTGCTGCAGCTTTGGAAGCAGCAGTTGTCTCACATCCTGCCTTTACTGTGTTTTAAACTGGAACTCTCTGCCCAACCATGTGACTCAGACTAGCTTTGAGCTGGACTGCAGGGATGGTTGTTACACCTCACCCAAGCTATGGGCATTTTTATTAGTTCAGCCCTGGGAAGTAATTGGCCAGAGCAAGTTAAGAAGGCAGGTGTTGCTGTTAGCCCAAGATGTTTGCCACAGGGTTGCATTTGCTTACCCTGGCACGTTTCGTGTGATGTCAGCACACAAAGAATGTTTCTGCAGATAAAGCAAACAGCAAATGATTTCATGAGCCTGTTTGTGACAGATGTGTGCAGTGTGAAGAACAAGTGTAGCACAAACTACACTACTCGTCAAGATCGTGTTATTCCAGCTCATTAATCACATTTCTCTGGTTTGTCTCCGTGGATGACTATCTGTGAAAACTCACCAGCGCTCACGACAAGGCTTTCTGCTTGCCACCCCCTCTACACAGAGGCCCGTTGAAATTCTGTGTATCGTTATCAGAGCCACACTGAAAGACAGATGGGAGCTGTACCTCTTCCACATCTGCTTCACACTCCCATTCAGGACCAAGAGCTGGCTTGTATAGAAAATCTCCCACAGATTTTCATGATGAAAAAAACCAATGGTTTAATCAGTATTCTCACCAAATTCTTCTATCAATGTGCTTTATCCAAATAGGTTGAAACCATCATGGCTTTATTTGGTGATGACTGGATAAAAGAAGAATAAATTATAGGTGCTGTAAATTAGAGGGGTTTGCATAGTGAAATTACTGAATCATATTGCTACAGTAAAATGGGAGCATAAAATGTATTTGGAAACGTGCAGATTTTAAGGATATTTTTTAATGTGAGAGAGGAAAAAGAGGAGATGCTTATTTTCGCTCCACTCCAAAGAACCCAAGGGAATGTATATTTACTGCTAACCCCAGGACTTCTGTGTGCTCCTGGCCCAGTCTTTGGAAAATTTTACTAGTCAAGGAGTCATGCATGCCTGTTTTCTCATCCTTTACTTGTCATGGAGCAGCTGCATTTCAGAGTTGTTAGGAAAGAGCAGTGACTACATATGGAAGAGAACAAGATGAATGTATCAGTATTTGCAGTTGAGATCAAATCTGAAAATAAACAAGTAATGTGGTGTTGTTGTTGCAAGAGAAAACAGGGATTCAAAAATTCTGTCTAGTGGTGCACAGACTCATAAAGCTTGTCCACAGACAAACGTTTTAATGTTGGACATTTTGGGCAGATTGTGTTGCAAGGTCAGTTCCTTTATTGTTCTGCTGATTTCTTGGTATTCAGGAACAGCAGCAGTGAACCCCTCAGGTCACAAATGGATGTACTTTTCTCCATTGGGCTGCCATTTAGTCAGGTCAAACACTCTCAAAGCTTTATGTCCCACTCCCACTCTCCCCCGCCCTTCCTGCTATCCTTAGAGAAGGAAGAAGGCACTACACTCTTAGTAGGATTAGGGTGAGCTTCAGTTTTCAAAGGCGGTAGGTGAGGTGTTTGGTGTTACACAGTGCTACAAAGACATGGGCAACTGGGAGAGGATGGAATTCCTCACAACCAGATAGCTGAAAATCCCAGAAACAGGCCAGGTGTGACATTGCCAGGTAGAAGTCACTGCAGTGAAACAAACCCAGGACCAAAATACCTTCTGCACTGAGGCATCTGGATATCATCCCTGACTGCACATTTGTCTAAATCTTCTCTTCAGAAGATCTGAAGGAGATGAAGATTTAGTCATATTTTGTATAGCAGGATGAGAATTGGAAAACTCATCCTGAAAGCAAGGAAAATAATTGTGTGCCATTCTCACCCAGAGGGAATTTCAGTCTGCATCTCCTTCTTTTTTTTTCTTTTCAGACAAGCTATTGGTAATTGTCTATGAGAGCTCCTACCATTTTCTCTGACCATCCATAGATGGGAGATGGCTTCTATGGTCTAGTCTTGAGGATACTCAGCTCAGTGGGATATGTTAATAAAGTTACATAAATACTTCTGCTTTTGTTGCTACATGGATTTTGTGCTCAGCAGTCTGACAGTGCCAAACAACTACCTTTCATTCAGAGACAGGACTTTTTGCAGGACGGGTACCTCCCTCCCAGCCCTTTCTGTGGCACCCTATCTGGAGGGTAAGTTCTAAAATCAACCTATACCACAGAGTTTCACTATATTGATAATTTGCATGTGTGTAAGTGGTAGCAAGGCTATTTTTTTGTTGTGGCTTTGTTGTTGTGCTTTGGTTTGGAGGGTTTTGGTCTGGTTTTGTTCTTCTTGTTTTTTCTTAATTGAGTGAAGAATTAGAATTCTATACTGACAAATAATAGCAAAAGGTTGAGTCCTCACCAAGAGATCAATGTTTGGGAGCCACTATGTAGACCATGTATCACAGAGTAACTTACAGCAATAATGGCTTCATTTCATTTATACAGAACAGCAAGAGTGAAAAAGGAGATGATAGTTATCTTTTAGACTGTTCTCACATGGTATTTCCAAAGCATTTGCTGTTGGTGCAGAACACTGCCATTTTTGCTGTGTGACTCCCTCCTTTAAATATTGCGGGATAGGCCCACTGCTTGACTCCTCCCTACCACTGGCCCCTCATTACACACTCATTCTCTTTTCTTGAAATTCAAACTTCTCATTCTCGTTCCAGTCTCTGGATATAATTATTTCTTTTCACCTCGTCCACACCAGCTCCTCTTGGCTCTCCATCTAACCTGTCAATAGTGACTTCCCCAAGATCTTGAGAGGTTGTCTCATCAGAAGTACACTGTTTAATGTCACCTTTGTCTTCTCACCTGGCTTCTTGAAGAATCTCTCTCCTTGTTTCCTCCATTCACCCCCTGCCTCATTCACCCCCCACATTTAAAGGGGTGACCCTTATGCCAGACATCTGGTTTGGATACGATGAACCTCACTCACATAAATTATATAATTTTTTGTGTTATATAGGTCCCTTTTCAACCTATAGCTAACTTTGCCACGGATTCTGTATAAAGATTCATTTTACAGTGTTTTATGTCAGGCTGAAAAGTTTTTTGAATGGTAAAATATTCAATGGAGTATTGAAAAAACTGTTCCTAAAGGTGTATGTCAAATAGCTTAGGGACAAGTTGTGCCCTTCAGTGCAAATTCACACTGGTATCTCAGACACTTAGTGCAAATATCCCAAAATTTTATTTTGCCAAACTACTCAGTCACCACAGAATCAGAGAACACAGAATGGTTTGGGTTGGAAGGGACCTTAAAGATCCTGTAGTGCCAGCCCCTACCATGACCAGGGACACCCTCCACTAGACCGGGTTACTCAGACCACCACCCAGCTTGGCCCTGAACACTCCCGGGGATAGGGCAGCTGCAACTTCTCTGGGCAACGTGTTCCAGTGTCCCCACTGTCCCAGGGACTGCAGTCAAGTCTGTCTGTTGCATCCACAGGGTATAACCAACCCAGTGAATTGTGATATTTGTCCCTACGTATCTCGCTCAAGATATTCTCAAAAGTTTTGCTTGTTTGTATGTAAACCAACCTGCCCTTCCTGTTGTTTTTCTCCTGTTAAGTATTCCCCATCTTATAATATGTTTCAAAAAAACTTTCTAGATGAAAGCATTTGTCATGTTGAAATGTTTTTATCAACAAATGAGAAGTCATCTGGTATCAATATTTAGTAAATAAGTATGATTTAGCAACACCCAAATGTTTTTTCCCCATTTTTGTAATGCTCTTTTCTTGAAGTGCATTAAGTGTCAACAATCTGTTTTTCTATTGTAGTTAATGTTTTCTTATGCAGGCTTTTTAATGGCAGTGGTCTAAAAACATCTGCTCGTGGACAGGATCACTTGGGATTTTGGTTGCTTTTTGATTTCCACTTTAGCCTTTGGAGTTCAAACAACTCCCACTCACCTGACAGCATCAAAACCAAACCAGAACAAAAGCCCATCTGCTGTGGGTGAATTTCCCAATGCACAGCTGACAGTAGGTCTAGAAGGGAGCTGAATCCAGGGCCAAGTCCAATGCAGCTTTTGGTTTGTAGAGCTCATTTGAATCCAGAGTGCACCAGGAGAAATCCTGGCACCCGACTCAGAGCGAGGGATGCAAAACTAGACCCAAAATGTTCTACACTTGGTTTTACTAAGGTTGTATAATCTGGCCAGCACACTGAGGTCAGTGTCTTTTCCCTTGTGAAATGTTCAATGAGATCTTTAATTGACCACAAGCCACCAAGAGTCAGGTTTATTTTTCTCAGCAGTACAGGGCCTCTTTGAAACACATCAGGCACTGTTTTGGTGCTGACCTGGAGGGAACACTGCTGTCTTCTGAATCACTATCACCCTTTCACTGCAGCATCCAGCAGTTTTTTGAGATCACATCTTCCATCCAGATTTTAGCTACTCTGAGCCTGCATTGCTCTACAAAATATGGAGAGATGATAACCTACATTTGTGTAGTGTCTGAGTTGAAGAAAGTGCCTTAGAATTTAAGAAACCTTTAAATCAACAGATGATAACTAGGTTGTTTTCTATACAGGCAAATGAAAATTTCCAGCTTTTTTAGTGTTACAGACTTTGAGTTATAGAAGAGCAGAATGTTTAGTTCAAAACAAGCAGAACATTTCATTTATTTCATGAATATAATCAATGGAATTTAAGGCACAATTGATTTCATCAAATGTGGGCATCTACTTTCAGATTAGAGAAATAATTTGATGTATTTTACTGGTATATTAACTCTGTTAATATTAAGATTAGCCTGGACACTTGAGTTACGTGTAGACATGTCCTTTGCAACTGCTTATGACTCAATCCACATATGGGTCTATTGCCATTTGAGCTGCATTCTATCTGGCCTGCAAAAGGGCACTGACACTCCAGAAAAGCATAGCTCTCTTATAGGCCCCATTTTTCCTGGCAGCCTTGCAAACGTCTTGAATATATTAAACTGCTAAAAATCACAGTCTGCACTGATACTTAGGCAGTTGAATTCAGACCCTGAAGTCAGGTGAGAGAAGTCACATGCATTGTGTCTTGTTTCATTTGAGAGCTTGAAAAGGATTTAGTTCATCTTTCACAGAAGACACCATCAATCTTTCCCTGGGTTTAGATGGGAATCAGATCAGCTGTGTCAAATAAAGGTAACAGCTTGGGAGACTGAATAGCCCTCCAAACTGACACAATCCAGACTGCATTCTTTAATTTCAAATAAAAGCAAAGCTAGCCAGTATCAAAACTTATGCTCATCTAATAGCTGTTTTTTACCTCAGTCCTGTAGATAGATATCTATATCCCTGATAAAACCAGTGAAGTTGATACTAGATGTGTATCCAAGACTCAGATTTTATAATACAGCTAATGAAGTTTGATTCAGCTTGTGAGCTCTAAAATTCTGTAGGGGTCACTACTTGGTAGTCTCAGTAGTCCAAGTAAAGACAAAGCAGGTTGGGCAATTGCTCCAGCAGCTGAGGGTTGAGGCAGGGCAGTCACCACACCAGTTACAGTCCAGGCATATTGTACAGTGCAAAAATGTGGCTATGATGAGTCCTGACAAACATTTTCAGGAATTTCTGTCAGGCACTGAGCATCCACACTGCTTATCAGATTCAAAGAAATTTGAGAGGGATCTAGAACGTTCTTAGAGCGTGTTGGACAGTCCAGCATATCCACTCTCTCAGCAGTGGAGGCATTCCCGCTGACTCGAGCATCAATAGGAGTGGGACTCAAAGCACACTTCTGCTGCCAGAATTCTCAGAGCAGAAGCTCTTTACAATAAAAAGAAGTGCATTTAAGAATTGAAATGCAATACATGTCATTTTCCTGTTAAAACTTCCTTACACATATAAAGCTTTGCTTCTTGGCTTGCATACAGTTGTCCTGTCCTGACCAAGCTGGATATCTAGCTGCCTGTTTCCTAATAAAGCCCATTACCATTCACACTGTTGGTATCTTTATGCCAGATTCTTTTGATGAGTCTTTTCACTAGGCATGTTCATGTACACGCAGAGCACAGTAAACAGCAGGCATCTTACATTAATTAATTTATCCTAAATTCAGGCAAAGACTTGAAGAATATGGTTTTCAAAGGAGACCAATATCTCTTTTTCCTTTTATAACTGTTTTTCAAATTTGGCTTCCCTTTGAGAGCAGGGAGAGTAGAAGAGCGTGTGGGGTTTATGAATTGTCCCTACCAAACTTGTGTTTCATCTTTTTAGTTAGACATTTTTACATTTGAAAATAACATCTGCTCCTTCCCTCTTATTCAATAAGACTTTTTAGAGAGAGATTAGATGCAACAATTTTCTAAAATCCCAATATAATGAAACAGCTGAAAGAGAAGCTTAAAAGAAGGCAACTGGAAAAGAAATATATTCCCCACCATGATCATAACTCATAGCTATGTGTTGTGAGAACTCTAACAAGCTAATCCGTCTGGTTTTGGTTTTCAGTCACAGATGAACTAACAGTCTCTCATTTAAGTTACTGCATGGAACCACTGTCAGCTTAAGAAGCATTAGTCATTTTATTTGCATTCAAAGGGTTGTGTTTTTTAAAATGTAAGGAATATCCCTTCCCTTAAGAAAGGAACATATCCTGCATAGCAAGGATTAGCAGAGAGGCAGAAAAATCTGTGTTAGCTAAAAATTGATTACATAGACTCTTTTGGGTTGGGCAAGGATCCTTCTGTGTCATCAATTCCATTCCACTGCACCAAATTGATGATACCAATCCGATTGTGGGATGGAAGAAAGTATAATTTCAGAAAGGAAGAACCTAAAATTATTTCAGTATATATGTATGAAATTAAGGACCTTGAACTATTCTGATCTCTCTCCTGTAGAAAACACTAGCAAGATTTGCGTCATTTTTGCAAATATCCCAGTGTGATATTCATTGGTACATATTTTAATTCTGAATATTTGTTGTCTCTTTTCTGTTTCTTTCAAGGATGTTACTAAAAGTCTTTCAGGATGTAGTTATCAGTAGATTATGTGAGATTTAGCAGCCATACTTTGCCACAGAATAAAGAAGGTAATATAGGACCTTGGGCTTGTCTGCTTCATTAATGCCCACAGCAGTTAATGAAAACTTCTAATTGTGTAAATATGCTGCCATTCAAGGAAAGCCGTACCCTGAGGAAGCAACTTTATTCATAACAGGCTTCTTCCTCCAAGAACTGTTTTAACTCTCACTCAAGTCTGTTGTAGTTTTTACATTGCTTCCATTTGGCATTGGGTCAGGCCTCTTCAACGATGAGTTTGAAACCCTGATAGGAGAATATTCTATACAATAATAATTTCAAAAAATTACCATGTTAGAGTGGAGCATAGTGGAAAATTTTGCTGTAGTAGGAATTCTGGTCTTTCATTTTGGTTTTGAACTAGAAATTATCTGACATGCTATAGACAGATAAATCGTTACCAACTTTTGATTGTATACATAGTTTTAAAAAAGCTCAAGCAGCTGGTTTTCAGTATGCTTTCTATTTTTTTCATATTAGGCTCATTATCCCTTAGTCCAGTGCTATCAGTATAGACTCCGTAGGAAGGCAGAGATTATATTTTTAAAAAGTTGAATTGTATTACCCTTAACTGATTGGCAACGTGTTCTTCATTTCTCAGAGACTGATAAAGCAGTGCTCAACCGGGTTTATGGTTGTGTTACCTTTAATTCAGCAGATATCTAAGCCAATATGTATCTTGTTTTCCTGCAGATAGAAAACTGATCAGACATGAATACAGGGCAATACACCCCAGACTCTCACACTGTGAAATATTTAATTTTCCAAGGAACCATAGGAGGGAACAGCTTTGTTCACAGTAAGCATTTTTAGGACATCACTGTGAAGAGTCTCAGCAATGGAGACTGCATGTGGCTTCCTTCCCTTCCTTCCTTTCCTTCCTGAAAAAAATGCCTTATGCATAACTTGGGTCAAAGATATCAAAATTGTTGAATGGAAAGACAGAATAAAGCTCTGAATTGCTGTAGTCAGAAAATTTCTTGAAATAGTGATTTCTGCAGTCCATGCTATGGTAGTTATGATGGTCATTTTGGAGGGTTTTGGTTTGAATTGGTTTTTTTTGGAGGGGGGTGAGGTTTTTGGGTTTGTTTCAGTTTTGGGTTTTTGGAGTTTGGGGTTTTTTTAAATTATATGTTCTTTACTCATTTAGAAGCTTCAGTATGGTGTGACTTTTTCTGTGGTTCACATCTATCATTAGCTATTTCTAACAGTTTCTAATTCTTAGTAGGTTCTGTCACTTTTTCTATTAGACTATAATGATTTAGGGAAGAGGATTATGGTCTTCATTCTACAGAGATAATTTCGTGTACACACATGAGAGTATATAGACATATGTGTCATGGAATTTCTTTTCAGACCTCCTGGGGCAATTTTTGGTTCTCTCTGCAGGCTTTGACAATATTTGTTCTCTGTGGTGTCTGCTCTCTTACAATCTGGGTAATACTGGTAGAGATTCCAGAAGCTGTTTATGTGAGAGGTTAGAAACTCATTTCCACAAGCTGTTGTTCTCCCAACCAGGTTCATAGTTCTCTCCTACAGAAAAATGGGATTTGTTTTGCTTTCCCTTAGGCCTTGTGACATAGGTCAAGATTTTCCATGGACAAATACAATCAGCACTGGTATAATTTCATAACTCAAAGTGGCTCATAAGTCCACAGAAATTTTCCATTAGTGAGAGATACCTCAGAAATCCGGTTTTTTGAAACCCACAGACAAAATATTCTTGAAGCCATCTCCTTTTATATGCATGGTAATAGCCATTTTGCCTGAGGGTGCATTTGAAATTATTGGATTTTCAATTTAAAATTTAATAAAATAATAATTTGTTGATCTTCTTTCCTCACTAAGTCACTGGTCCTATAGAAAGAGCAAAAGTCCTGCACATTTCTAAAATTAAGAATTACACTAAATATTTTATTTTCCCATTATTTTATATACTTCACTTTTTCGCCAAAAAGAAAGTAATATTTAATTAAAAAAATATTTTCAAATCATTTCCTATCTGTACTGCTTACAGTAATGGGCTGGCTATTCTTGATAACAGAACCAGGACCACATCCTCCCTGATGGCATTCAGGGCAAACACGGTGGTTGGAAACCATAGCCTTAGTGTTGTCTTTTCAGTCCTCTAGTCTCAAACACAAATATGGGTATCCATTAAAATTAAAGTAGCTCAGTAAGAGTAATCAGAAGATAGTAATTAAAATCAAGGTCTTGTGACAGGCATATTCTATAAATAACAGCAAACAGAAATAAAAAAATGTGTGCTGTAATTAAAAAAATTCTATTGCTAAATTATGTCAAGCACCTGTGGAAGACAGCAGTCAGCACCCAGCCTATAAATTTAACATTTTTTGTTCACATAAGCAAGTCTTAGTTCTTGCAGACTTGCTCCTGAGCTTTGCCATTACCTCACTGAGGATTTGTGCTCACCGGTGTGTTTGTGTTTGTGTAGCAGTGGAAATTTTTTTCCAGCAAGTATGAAAAGAAAGCTTGCATGGTTTTCAATTTTGAAAATATTTTCCTTGGCAATGAAAGTGATAAACCCAGTGGCTAAAAATGGTGTACTTTCTAGGGTATATTTCTTGGTTTATACCTGAAATAGGACGCCAAGCTCAATGACAACAAATCTCTCAGGTGACAAAATCAGCACAGTAGCATGAACTCTGCCAATTAACCATAAGAAAACTCTCATTAATCTAGATTTTGGAGTTATGGAGTGATACAAATATTTTATTGCATGTATTACTGATTTGATACCATGGAACGGTTGATTGCACCTTCGTAACCTTTGCGGTGTTACTGGAGAAATACTGTAGTCACTGGGAAAGCAGTTGTCTTTTAGTCCTCAGGGTGTTTGCCTGAATTTTCATCAACTTCAAGCCACAGTGCCCGAAGCTGAGAGGCCAGTGTAGGACAATCAACAAAGCCAATTGGATTTGTAATGAAAATTTCCAACAGTGGGATCACTGTATTTCCCATACAACTGAGACCCAGCAAGGGGAGGCATATGGAAATTGCCCCATTGTTTTACTCATGGGACTTCCAAAAGAAAACTTTTATTCCAGTTAGGACCTGCTTTTGGAACTGTAAAGCCCACACGTGATCATCTGGAACCTTCGGATAAGTACTAAGATACACAGTAGTGTTACGCATCAGTTTATGGTTAACCAAAAAGCCAGAGAGTCCCTGTGTGATTTCACAGTCTTATTGACTTGTTTGGAACATACTGATAGAACTTCTTCAATTTTCTATTACTTCTTCCCCAAAATTACCAGTGCCTGATGGTTAGGGACAGCAACCTGTTACTGTTACTCTTTCTAAAAGGCTGATTTTATTAAGCAAGTTTGAAACTGCTTTCTGGATTGAGGTGTCAATCAAAATAAGCAAAGGAATATCTTTTTAGCAGATTCTGATAGGACTTAGATTTGAGGTTTGAGCTGTTTGTGATATAGGAACTATGGTTATACCACATCTAGTCAAGAGAATCCAGTGGCCAAAATTAGACGTGTCTATGGGCTTCAGATTGCTTTAAGAAGATGATAAGCGTGAGTTTGGAGGAGTGGAGCTTTGGTGTCAGGTGCAGAATATCTGACCATTCATCTGTCTAGCCCACACAATAGTAATTTGAAGTATTTTCATTGAGGATGGTGGATGGAAAAGAGATGTAAGCCAGAAGAAACAAATAACAAGAAAATTACTGGAAAAGATTGTGTCATGCTTCTCCCACTATTACATCTGATTCTTCCTGATAAATATTGTAAAATTTTGCACGTAGCTTCATTTTTCAGTTACAATTAGGGAGTCTTACATTCAGCTGAAATAAAAATGTGCATATGAAACAGTTCTGCCTATAAAAATGTTTTAGTAGTGGAAATGGATTGCTGAACAGACCAGTAACATGCAATTGATGTTACATTTCTGTTCTAAATTGTGGATTTAAAGTCCAAGATGTTAGTGACAGCTGTTCATTAGCCTACACTCCTCTCTCAATGTCATTTCCTGGTGGAAAGGCACCCATAGCAGAATCATCAGTCTTGGTAAGTAATTGTTTCTGCATCAGCCTGGAGACTAAACTGTCCCCCCATAAACTCAGAACGCCTTTTAGCATCATGTATTTCATGCTGTGCCTGTTCTGTGCCTGTACAGATAAAGAAATTTTGTCTGTCTCTTTTGCTGTCATATCTACTTTCATTCACGAGCACTAAGCTTGTCTGAGCACAAGAATAATACAATGAAAAAGCTAAATCTTCCAAAAAGATTTTTTATTGTTTAGCTTGGGTATACCAAAGCCCATTCAGTCACTGTAGGATACGGCATTCCTTACTAAGCATCTATCCAGTGTTTTGGTACAACCACCATTCAAAATCTCTCCTGAACTCTTCAACCTGATGAAATCCCATGACACTTACGGCTTTGTCACTGATCACAAGCACATTAGCACTGACCGTGCCAAAGATACGGCTATACTCTTAAAAATTTGAAAGAAAACAGGTTTCCCCTATCTCTTGCTCTAGTGATGTAAGCATGGTTTATCCCTACAGAACACAACCAAGTGAAATAATGCCTTTTTAGTCAGTGGTTGGACAACTAGACATGAAAGAGTCTGAATCACCTTTGGCTTCTATCCACTACGGTCTGGGACATTTACAGATGGAAGTCTTTTGATCCCTCTAGCTAAAGCTGTTCTGTTTTGTCAAATTAAATCATGAAAGCATGCAAATGCAAGGGATCAGAAGGATCCCTAGGGATCTAGTGCAACCCTAGTGCCCTGAGGCAGAAATACCTACAGCCAGTGACCAAATATTAAAAAAATATTTATCTAATTTGTTTTTAAAAAGTTGCAATGAATGAGAACCTCCTTATGTGATAGTTCTTGGTACTTTAATGAAGTATTCCTTCTATTATGAAAATATACAGTATAAATTGTTTTCCTTTCCCCTGCAGATGAGAAGTCATCTTCTTTGTAAAAGACTTTTACATTGTCAAGCCTGTTATATCTGCCCTCAGTCTGTTCTAGACTAAACAAACGTTGCTCCTTCAACTCTTCTGCAAAGTTCATATTTTCTAAACGTCTTATCGGTTTTATTGTTCCTCTTTGTAATCTAATTTGTCAACATGTTCCTTGTGTTGAGTTGTGCCTAAACTGGATACAGTCCCAAGATCTCACTGGAAAGAGAATAAATTTCTCTCTGTTGCCCATGACACTTCTACTGATTTGAAGCTTGTCATTTTTGTACTACAGCCAAAATGTTTATTATTGTCTGACTTGTCACCCATTACAATCCCCCATCCACCTCTGTTACTCAGTCAGCTATTCCCCATTTCACGTCTATTTTCCATAACACAGGCTTTTAACACAAGTTTCCTTTCTCAAAGAGATTTGAGTTCTGATCCTGCACTCGTTAGTGCATTTCATCCCTTCCACTTTGCCATTAAAGGCAAATTATGGACATCCAGATTTCTTCAAAAGAAGGTTAATGTTTGAAATCTTTTCCATTTTGATAGTGTGAAATCCCAGCTGCTTGTTTTCAAATGTTTTATAAATCACATATTTACGTCATATATTCCCATACAAGAGGATGTATGAGGAGACACTGTTTTACAAAATTTAGCATTTATTACTTCACCTTCATCCATGCTCCCATTAAAGCACTTACCCTGGAAAACTCTGACGTGAGCTCAAAGACAGTTTACCATCGTCTTGGTATTTCCTACAGTCAGTCTTATGCCAGTGGCATATGTTATGCCTTTCTTTTATTAAATCCCACTTCTGAGATCCTTGGGGTTCCACAGGAAAGGTGGTTACCTAAATGACTGGTACAGGTTTCTCAAAGTATAAGGACAATGGTAATACAAGAATTGCAATGTTGTTGTCAAATACAAACTGCAGAGACTTTGTACTTTTCTTCTAGGCTCTTTATAATAATAAAGAATTCCATCCAAGAATAGGCTCTTGGGGTTGAACCAAATTTAAATGTTCTTTGGAAAAGGATGTGTGAAATAAATTTGTTACAAGATCTTTTATTTTAATAAGTTCAATTATAAATACATAAACCTACTTCTAAGTCATGATTTAAGCCTCTACAAAAATGAAAATTTATTTGCATGGTGATTTATTCCAGAGACTTTTATTAGTTTGTTTTCATTCATGAAAGATGAATTTAAAGAATGAACATGATTTTAATGTGCAGAAGAGTATGGACCAAATGAAAAGTGATACTTTACTCCACCCAGCAGAGAGCCACTTGCCTTTAGTAGATTGAGAATTTGAAAGGAAGACAATAGCTTCAGGTTAGTTTCAGATGTTTTCTGAGGTTGGATGAATTGAATGCATTTTATTTCCCATGATATACTCAGAAATATTTCCTCAGGATATAGATTATTTCAAACATTGATATTTCACCATACCCTGTAATACAGGACACAGCAACTAAACACGACAGTAAAAAATCAACAGATTCTTCTTTCTTGTGCCTGAATTCAGACATTGGCCGAGATTGTGAACATATCTGAGATGTTCATACTCAGCTCACTGAACCTGTGGCCCTGGGGACTTCAAATAACTTCAGTACTGTTTTCCATGAGGTCTAACAATTATCTTTGTTTCATTTATCTTCCACAGTGTCCCAATCCTCCTCCTATTGTATGAAAATAAGTATTTCAGTCAATTTAAGTGAAATAAAAATAGGGCTAAAATCTTAACATGAATGGTATGTTTGCCAAAAAATACAAACATGAATTTCTGATCTGGAGTAAACTAATAAAAGTACCTAAGATCTGGAAAACAGACATAAACGATCAAATTTTAATTCTGCAATCTTCCTTTTGTACCTTTTTGTAATTCTTTTGGTACTTTTTCTTGTACATTTTGTACTTTTTTGATACAGGCAATTTTTAGCAAGTCCTTCCTATGGGAATGTAGCTAATGACTTCTTGAATCTTATTGGCATGCACGTTCTTCAGTTACCAATTTGAGTCCCTTTGCTTAAACTGTGTTACTGGTAGCACAGGAGCAAGTGTTTAATGGCTTTATCTTTAGTTGCTATGGCAGAACTAATGATTATCATGACCAAAAAAAATACTACTTTTGAAGATGCAATGAAGATATTAAAAATTCATTGCTGTCATGTGCTTGTCCAATGCACAGATTCAATTTTTTTTGTTCTCTGAAAGAATTGTTTGCATAAATTATTCTACAGATTATGCTTGGATTTTTTTCAGAATAAAAATAAAGTCATTAAAAGCAGTGTAGTAACATAGTACTAGATAAAAAAATAATAATGAAAAGGAAGATCTACAAGTGTCATGAGACTGGTTTTGCTGTGTTGGAATTCTCCAAACTACTTTAAGCATAGTGGAAAACCACTACAGAATATCCCACACGCAGTGTTACTTTCATAGAAGCCTAGATGCATATTCAGTTAGACGTTCACAAGAGTATTTTAAAGTAGGTAAGTGATATTGAAAATACATGTGTTCACTTAATTAGAACCTTTATATTAAGCTGTTTCAGCTTCAAGTTACAATTTCTGAAATTACAAAAGAATATGTGAAAATATGGCTTGATACAACTTTTGAGAAATAAAAGCCATTCAGAGTTTTCCTTATGTTTTCCCTTACTTCAGGAGAACACAAGGCTCAATTTTACAATTTCCTGACTCCCCAGTATTGGAAATCAAATGAAGAATAAAATTATCCTCTCATTGATGGTCTCTTGTGCAGCCTAACTGATAGACTAACTGTGGAAGGTTTCTGCATAAGATGACAAATTTAAGGAAGAATCCAAGCAGAAATTGTCAAACTCACACTCCAGTAAAATCATCCAAATATTAGCTTCATGAAAGTGTAAACAAAGCAGACAGTAACTTGGCTTAAGAATTGTGAAATGGGAGAAGGCTCCAATTACAGAAATATGAATGAGCCAGTAAAGGATTATAGATTTTTTCAGAAGAGAAAAAAGTCTGTAAGATCTTGAACTGTGGGGAAAGTGAGAGACTGGTTTTAGAGCATGCACTTGTGATCTTTTTCCAGAATCAGACCTCTCTAGCAGGTCTCATAAACCAAATCCTGTAAAACATGTCCCACTCTGCAGCCTGCTTTCCAGTAGAACCTTTCATATTTTGTAGAGCAGTAAAGGGGAGGGAAAGGTCACTGAGAGGATAAACAAGAAGGATGTGTAGGAATACGCCAAAACTTCTACATCCTGTGGAGAAGTGCTCCTCATGGTTTAGTGCAAACACAGTGATGAGGAAGTTTCTCCAGTTCATCCCTGCCCACGTAACCCACTTCCCCAGACTCTCACATGGGAAAACCCACACCAGAGCTGCTCCGCAGCTCCCAGGTGGGAGGAAGATTCAGTCTCTCAGCCCACACTCACTGTTTCCATGAGTCCATTCAACTTCAGCCTTTTTGCAGGACCTCAGCATTCAGCTTTTATCTCCTGTGGCAAGGAAATGTTGTGCTAGATATAGACTTTTAGGCAAATCTCAAATTCTTAATTTGACCCAGATCTGGGGCTTTATTTTAATGGAGCTTGGCTGATTTATGTGAACTGAGAATGTGGCATACTGTCCAAATCAGAATTCCATGTCTCAGTGACTGAGTAAAATAAAACCTTAACTTGTGAACACAGAGGTCCAAAGTCAGCAATATATATATTTTTAAATGCTCAAAGTTTATATTAGATTTAACTTGCTGTAAACCATATTGATGGTATTAAATACAGAATTAGTTTATCAAAAATAATTTTAAAATAGAAGAAAGTTCAGAAAAGACCAACAAATACATATAGGTAATCCAGGTATAGATTTTAAAGTAAAGTTCAGAAGCACTAAAAAAACAGCTTGCAAAACTGCAGATATTTGCACATTAATGAAGAGTAAAACCATAGAGATACATGGTGCACTGCTTTTAAATTTTACCTCTTGCCAGTTTAAAAGGATGTGTTTAACAAAAGGTGACAGAGAATTCTGAAGCTTCTAATATGTGATTGCTGTGAGTACGGGAGACCGGGTGTGCTGTAGCAGCATCTTCAAAAGTAGCTCCCATGGCATTTTATCTCATTTTGAGCAGAGGATAAACCTTGTTCATATTTCTCAAAACTTTTCTCTTACTTTTTCTTGCAAGTCCTGTAGGTTTATTTGCTTCACTCGTGACAGAGCACGAAACATACACATGGCAGAGCCCACTCACCCCGCAGGATGCAAGGAAATGAAGCTTGCTCAATAGGCACAGAATTTTTGTAGCATGCTTCAAAACATCTTTCCTATGCAAGCTAAATTTTTTTAAAAGATTATGACAGGAATAATTTTTGCTAGGAGAAAGCACACTATTAAAGCAACCCCACTTTGCTGGTAAATCAATGTTCCTGATCACTAAAGCTCAATAGTGAACAGGTAACCAGACTTCATTTGGTCTAAAATAAACATTGACCAATTAGTACACTTTTTTCTAGGCCCATTCTTAGAAATAGGATTGACTTTTTTCCAACATTAACTGGTATGTGGCAAACACCCAGAAACCAGCAAGGGTGATGAAAATCCTGGCAGACCTAAAAGTAAAAACGATGTCTAAAAAAGGAAAGCAACAGAGCAAACATAATTGGCAAAAGATGCAATAAGGACAACTTTTCTCTGATTTATTAAGAAAGTGCTGTCAACTTTTTAATGACCCAGAAAGTCACAGATGCAACTTTATACACATTGATCAACTGGTCAGCAGAAAAAGGAAATATGTAATAGCAAAGTGATTCTACCCAACAATTCCGCTGTGAAAGAAGAAAAAATGTGTCAGAAACAAAGATATCAATTAAAATTTGTTCATAAAGGACAGATTTTTAGGCTAATATACTTGTTGACACAGACCTCAATTCTCTTGAAATTTCCTGAAGTTGCAAATCTTTCAAGCTTTTGAGAAACCTGTAGTTATCAATAAATTAGAAAAATGGGATATCTTGGATAGTAAAGAAAGAATAATAGTCATCTAATTATCATCATTTCATGCTGAACAGCTTATTTACTCAGCTGTATATTTGCATGTAAAACTGCTGTTATCTCTGGTATGCAGGAAGGACAGAAAAAAGAACTTTTATACAGTGTATAATTGACAGACCTACAGCAGAGCATAAAAGAAAAACAGTTTTCAGATTACTTAGTAAGCAATTTACAAGTGTTTTCTCTTGAGTTCAATTAATCAGTACAAGAATGCATGATTTTTAACCATGCCTTTACACCATGTAAATGTTGATCAATATGGGACAAAGATTCAAGATTTAAAGAAAGTTGCAGTGCATATCACTTTAATCTAGCAAAGAAATACATACAGATTTGTGCCAAGAACTAAACATTCAAGGAGAAATAGTTTCTGGGAAATAGCTTCATAGATAGAGTGGATGCATTTATTTCACTCTCCTGTGTCTTTATAATTTGGATGTTTCCGCATGGTTAGTACTAATATTACAGGAAGTTCCACCTGTGTGGGTGACCGAGCACTGGAACAGGCTGCCCGGAGAGGTTGTGGAGTCTCCCTCAGTGAAGGTATTCAAGAACTGGCTGGAAATGATCCTGTTCCATGTCCTCTGGGATGATCCTGACTGAGCAGGGAGGTTGGAACAGATGCCCCACAGTGGTCGCTTCAAACCTCACCCATTTTGTGATTATGTGAATATCAACTTTGAAAACATGAGACAAAACATCCCGACCACATTTTACATTGATGCTCAGTAATTTAAATCTAAATTAAGAAGGGAAGACTGAGAGGGGAATCTCATAAATGCATACAAATATCTCCAAGGCAAGTGCCAAGAGGCTGGTGCCAAAGTCTTTTCACTGGTGCCCAAGAACAGGTTGAGGAACAATGGCCATAAACTGCAACACAAGAAGTTCCACCTCAGCATGAGGAAGAACTTCTTTACACTGAGGGTGGCAGAGCACTGGAACAGGCTACCCAGGAAGGTTGTGGAGTCTCCCTCTCTGGAGACATTCCAAACCTGGACGTATTCCTGTGTAACCTGCCCTAGCTGACCTTGCCTTGGCAGAGGGTTGGACCCTGGATGATCTCCAGAGGTAACTTCCAACCCTACCAATTCTGTGACTCTGTGAATCAGGAATAAAATTGCCCCCAAACAAAAATAGGTTGTTTGAGGCTGAAGATACTTTTTAAAGGAACATAGACCAAAAGTAATTAATATACATTTGAATCTCAAGGAAATATAGATGCTTTACTGCATTGCCACTGAAGAACAGTATATCTTGGAATGGATAAGAATTGCTAAAGAGAAATGATAGAAAAATGCAGAAGATAACTTGGGGGGTTGGTATATCACTAGACCTATGTCCCCCAAATCTCCCAAAAACACCCACCTCCACTCCCAGTTATTCATAACCAAAGACCAATTTGTACAAGAACTCAAAAAAAGGAGCCAACATTAGGGTTCAAGTTCAGTTTCAGTCACTTCTTAGGTGTCCGCTTGTATCTCCAAAGACCCATATGCTCTTGCTTGTTGATATAACAAAAAGCACCTTGTTGCACTGGCACTGGGTTAAATCTTCTGAAGGGAGAGAAAGAAACAGATGTGTTGCCCCTCAAACATGCACCCCTGGCATACATTAGCAAAGGCAGGCAAACAAAAACATATCTTCATCTTAAGCACAATATGAACAGGAGAATAATGTTCCATGTCTCTTGATAAAGTCTCTCCGCAGCTTGGGAATGGATTGGCTCCTGAGAAGTTTCTCTCTCCCTCAGTGTATAACCTGACTGATAGAACACAAGTGTCTAACACCAGCCCATAGTGTTAAATATACTTCAGGGAAGATTCAGAAAGAATCAGCGTTATTTTTAGAAAAGCAGAAATGTTCCATTTGCCATGCTCATTCCAACTTCCAAAAAATTAAATATTTTCCATGCAATGGTGAAATTCCCTTCTGTTGAGTTGGCAAAGAAAGACTGCTTTGAACAGATTTTGTACATCTGCTACATCAGTAAAAACACCTGCTGACAATTTTTGAGAGTTTCCCAGCACGTAACTCTCTAGAGTAATTCAGCATCTAAATGGCATAAAAGTTTTATAATATTTTAAGTCAGAGTAATTGTGTTTAGTTTGCCTTTTCATGCAAAGATACAATCCATTTAGTATGTCATTGCAAAGGTAATTTAACCTGCCAGCCAGTGATTAAAGTGCCGGAGTGAGATAGATATTCTGTGAAATTAAACATTTTTCTTACCTTGATTATCTGAAATGGCCAAATGAAGGAAGCAAAACATTAGGAGCAAAATATTTAGAGGAACATTTCCTTAGCATTCAGCAGAGAATAGCACCAGCCAGGCAATTTATGTTAAGTGAGAAAACAGCTACTAACATCTTTGGTACATTTTCAGAAAAATTTCTTTGCTCCTTAGGTTAAGTATTTTGAATGTCACTGCCTAGCATACTGTAGCACCAGGGTCATACAACGAATTCATTGGACATTTCTCTTGGCAAAAAAAGTAGATGTCAAAAGTTGATTATTTAAAAAAAATACCAACAGTTTTCAGCATCTAACCTAATTCTGTAGCTTTCTTCTCTACCACAGTATTGTGCACTGGCACAGCAGTTGTCCTGTTACAAAGTAAATGAGCGTACTACCTCTGAGCAGCCAATTTTCTCTAGATTATTTGTGGACAAGTCAGTCAAAGCATTTCAAAGTATATTAGAATTATTATCTTCAGTTCTTTTTACTCCCTGCAAGTGCTCTGTTGCTTTCTTGCAGCATATTTCCTTTGTGACAGATCCTGCCTGGGGAAAGTTCTATGGTTCGCTTACCCTGGTAACGGGGCAACCCTCTTAGAGGGTTTTTTTGAGGGGGTCGTGGTTTTGTTAGGTTTGTTTTTTGGTTTAAGAGATTTTAGCTGGACAGGAAGGGTAATGGAGAAAGTGAGCTACTTTTGCAGGTTTCTGAGTTGCTTTGTTAAGCTCACGGGCGGGAGGGCACTGATGCAAAGCTAGAGATTGCCACCGCGTGGCCAGCGCTGTATCCGGGCCGGCAAAACAGGGAGTGCTCAGACTGAACTTGGGGATCAGGGTCCTGAAAAAGCCGACATGAACCAGGCTTAACTTCTCCAGGCAGGACAAAACTGCAAAAATGGGGACATGAGAAAGCAGTGAAGCGCCTACTCTAGTAAAGGCACTGTGGGACACCATACAAACAGGAATCTTGTTCACCAGTTTCCACGCTAGAAACTATTTAATGCAGAGGTACAGGATGCAAGGCTGTCAGAGTGTGGGAGGTGCCGCCCAGCCATCCATTACTCCAAAATGAGCTGCTTAGCCACGAGAGGGGACAAGACTGAACTCCCTTGTACAGACATACACAGAATATGCAGAATTTGACATCTCTTTTTATCAAACAAAGAAACATGGAGAGGACAGGCCCCTAACCTCCTGAGTACAATACTCTGTATTTTCCTTTTTGGAAACATGAGCCTCTACAGGAGGACATCTTTCCCAGTAATTAAGTGTTCCATACCATGGTAGCATCACTACAGTTTCCTTCTCTGTAATCCCATTTTAAAAATGAAGGGGTGACACTTGGAAACATGTCATTCCTGAATGAGAAAGCACCACAAGTATCTGGCTCTATATCTGAGAAGGTTCTAGACGTGGAACTGCTCACAGGCACCAGTTCACACCTTCCTGGAAGCAGACCCTTGTTATTTCAAATCAAGCAGAAATACCTACAGTGTGTCAATTCCTGCAGAGCTTTTAACAGCTCAGCAGGGCTTTTTGGCTCGTTAAGAGTATCAAAATTTGCTACTGATCAGCTACAGAACTCATTCTGGGTAGAAGCCCTCTGAATCTTCATGTGCTTTCTATGTCTGTTTTTCATTTATCATTCAAACATCCCATCCCTTACTGTCTTTTCTAAGAAACAGACTCTGCAGAGGTATGCTTTTTATACCCTATCTAGGAGGTATCTAGACTCCATGCTGTTCAACCTTTTTGCTTCATTAAACTGAAAGAATGTTCTACTGGTTATCTGGCCAAAACTGATAATTTACATAACAGCTATGGGAAAAGAGAATTTTATAATAGCTCAGTCAGATTCCCTTCCTGAAGGGAAGATGAATCCTACCACTCTTGACAGGACGAACAGGACTTAACAGTAAAATCCTTTTGCCCAGATTCAGTTCCTTCCAGAATGTGTAAATTCCAGATTTGCTGTCCAAGTGCATTGATTGCATTTATTATCTCAGAACCATAAAATGATGTTGAGCTTCCTGGAGAAAAAGATGTATTTAAAGATCTAACAGGTTTTGAAGCAGCTCCTAAAAATAAAAAATGCCAATTTTATATATATATATATATAAAAAATAGTAATGCAGTTCTTTGAAATCCTCTGCCTGTGATACACTTTAACCACATGGAGTAGGAAAACACAGAATTCCCATGTCACCAGAGAAAGGAGAGAATTCAGGTCCTGACTTTTCAAAAGATACATTTTCATGTACTGCTCTACTGGCTTCAAGGGAATGGTCAATAAATTCCATGTACTATACCCTGTTCAAGCACAATTTAACATTAAAGTGTGAATTAATAATACAGAACTAGATTGCTATGAGAGCAAAAATTCTGTGGAATCAAAGCAACAGGATGAAGTAGCCATACAAGAAAGAAGATAGGCCTTATCAGCAGAATTCCAGATAAAGTGCAGCTTCCCTTCCCAAAACATAGAGACGGCCTATGATTACAGCAATAAGAGCCAGCAAGAAGTTATAAATTTATCTAGTCTGAAAACCAAATGAAATGGAAAATAGACTGTCAAGCACTTAAACGCAAATTAATGAACAGAGAGCAACGTCCACAATTTTCACAGCTCTGCAGAGATCATACAGGACTTCTGTTGAGTTTTTTAGGTCAAGACAATGAAGAGCATATGGAATAAATAATTTCCCCTGCTTAGTGGGACACCAGTATGAGTCTGACTCATTCCTAAGACTCCATTACACTAAAACTTTTGACTCTGCAGTGTCAAAAGAGACAACAAGTAAACAAAATTCTTATTGTTTAAAGAGCCTTCTAGAAATAACACACAAAGTGTTTAACCTCAAAGGTACGGCTCTGAAATGCCACTTCACTTTCTGGACCTTGAGCTAAGAGCAGGACCATAGAGAGTTACCTTGTTTACTTAAGTCATCATATCTCCTCAAGGTAATTAAAACGTCACCGTTACCACGATAGTGGCAATTATCTGTTATGTAGACCATGCGAAGACCAAGGAAAAAGATGCACTTCCCACTTCCCTGCAGAGTATCTTCAGTGTCAGTCTATCTCAATTGTATATATATGCACACACACACACACACACATATATATATGCATACATATATATCCTCTCTCCCTGTAGGGAAGAAGTAAAAATACTGATAAAGAATTCACAAGGTCAAAAAGACAACAAAAATCAGACACCTGAATGTATATATAGAAAGAATTCAGAACATGCTCTGAATGACAGATTTTAGGAAAAGAAAGATTCTTAGGCAAAAAAACCAAGGCAGTGAGATTACATAGAGGCACAGACCGGAAAAAGAAAAAAAAGGTGTGTTTTTCACCTTTCCTCAGGCTTGACAGTATAAACAAACATAATATGTAGCCAACAGCCTCATCTGTTTTCTGAGACTGTATGTGCAACTTTCAGAAACACTTCAGTAATTCCATTCTTTGTAATATTTCTCAAACAAAACGTAAACCAGCAGTTTCTGTAGAAAGTTCTAAGAGAATGAAAAGGCATAATCTCAAAATGTATCTGAATGTTTAATTGCCATATTATCACAATAAGACATGGACATTCCTTGTCAACATATGCAGCCTGATCTAATATGTCATTTCTACCATAATTTTGGTATGAATATGTTTTGAGACACAAAGATTTAAAACTATCAAAATTAACAGTCTGGATCTTTTTTGTAACTAAAATGAAGGAAACGTTTTTCTGAACAATATTTAGTTCTATGTAACACAGTAGGAAACACTGTAATAAGTCATTGCAGGCAATACTGACAGTTCTGAAAAGGACAGTTAAACAAATTGTCTTTGAAAACAGGGAACGAGGGCCTTCACATGACCACTGAAATCCACAAGACTACTACTCATATTACTAGAGCCTTCCGTTCTAGAAACCCATTAGTTACAACAATATGTACATAAATGTTTGTTTTCTTGAATTAGAAAATAAAGCTTAACTAGTGCCTATAAGTACTGCAGTAAATGAATTTGACAGAAAATGAGGGATGATATCTGGGGAACTGGCTCACACCCCACCTAACATGCTTGTGCAGATGCATTTAGTTGATGTCAAAAAAGATAATAGAGCTAGGTCAGGCAAAGAAAGCCACAATTCATACTGAGTGGTTTTTCTTCTGTAACACTTTATTAAATATTTTTCATCTATGCATTAATCATTTTCCAATATCCAGCAAGGCAGAAACATATAGCAAAGCAAAATGTAGTTTAAAAAAGAAACTTGGGTTTTAGTTTTGGTTCACAGACTGATCCTCAAACAACAAGTACAAACAACAAGAATGTATATGTTAAAGACAATGAAATGTAGTTCACTTTCATATAAACTGGTAATTTAGTCTGGGATGCTGAGCTCCAGTTTACAGCACAGGGATAATGAGTCACTGAACGCAGTCTGCATCCTCCTACAAAGCCAGTGCAGTATTTCTCTAGGTACTTCTGTAGTAGACAGACTGCATTTTCCAAAGACATTTATGAACTCTTGTAACACTGATCAGGAGCTAAATTTATTCTCCTAACATTAAGCTCTGTTGCAAAGGTTCTTGCCTTTTGGTAGAAGAAGAGAGACATGTCCCGATCCACAAGGAAGTTATGGTAGATTACTGCAAGTCTGGTGTAAATCTTCAGTTGAGCTTTTTTATTGCCCAGGTCCATGGCAGCAGCAAGGGCCAAGTGGTAATAGCCTGCTGCATCAAAGGGATCCTGAAATAAGAGACTTGAAAATAGTACAACCAGTGCAAGATGACTGCAGAGCTCAGGTTTGTGAGTATCTAACAAGAATAAGAGATTCTGAGCTTCAGTAGGTTTTCCTACTTTATTGCTTACATTCCAAACACAGCAAAACCAGAACACAGCAAAACCTGATTCTATGAAACATTACTCAGCAACAATTTGCTAAGAATTCTTGCAATTTGTAACGATTCGCTACTGAAGTTATTAGAATTTCTTACCTTAAGGTCATAGAATATAATATCTCCTAAGATCAAGTACACCTTGACGTAATACAGCGTTTCCTCCTCAAACTCCAGAGGAGAGGAACAGAGGGACAAGGCCTTTAAATAAAAGTGTTCAGCTAGTTCACAGTGACCCAAATGGTGATGGATGGCAGCCAGACGATGGTAAGCTATTCGTTCATTTAGCTGATTTCCTAGTGAGATAACATATGAGTCAGGATAAAAACATAAAGTACTCAAATCTATGATACTTGTTTAGAATTTCTATATTGAGTTTGCTGAGCTATTATTGAATAAAAATACTTTTGCTTAAGAGATACATGGTCAAAATCTGGCCTTTATGAAAAATCCTATGGAATTTCTGAATTTTCTGCTGTAGGATTTGACCCTGTCTGAGATTTTAAGAAATAACTACATTCATCTCTTGTGTATGTGTGTGTATATATATATACACATATATATACACACATATATATATGTATACACACACAGTGCATACTTACATAGAATACAAATAGATTATTATGAAAGAAATGAAAAAAAAAAAGCAAGCTAACAGGAATAATGACTCGCTTACCCACCCCAATATATATTTTACATGAAAAATTAAGACAAAAAGTTTATTTTTGGACTGATCAAAATGTCTGCTTGTAGAGAGGGCTGAGTAGGTTCTTAATCAGTTGAACAGCTCCCAAACTTCAAGAACAGTAATTTTGAAGCCAGACCTATAATTTTTTGATTTTTTCATTCTATGTTGGTTCACCAGCAGGGCTATGAGCAAATCTGAAATGACACTCAAAAGTCTCTTAGGACAGTATTATTCGGGAGTATTATATCTTAGCTCTTCGAAGCACACTCAGTTTGGTCATAAAACCCCAGGGTTAATTCTGTGCTCTGCCAAAGATTTTCCATTTGATCCTAAGTTAGAAGAGGAAGCAATAAACTGTTCGTTCTTGAATAGAGGCAAAAAAATAGCAATTATAGTATTGTTATGAAATCCTGGCAAGAAATGACTGAATTTAAGGGAAGAAAACTTTAAATTTAGAGTTCTGCTGTATTTTTAGAGATATCATTCATATTCAGCTATAACAGAATATGGTCTTACCCAAATTTACACTGAGCATGAGAGCTGCTCTTGCGTATTCCAGACTTTCCTCATAAGCCTTCAGATTCATCAGCAATTCCACCAGTTTATTGCATAATCTGAGTTCAGTGGTTTTGTTGCCAGTCTGAACAGCAAGTGGGAGAGCCCTGTCCTGAAACACACAACAGCACCTTAGGTGTGGCTGAGCCCCAAGATGTGCACTGACAGACTCTCATTTATGTCAAATTAAGTAATTTATGGTTTCATTTTGCTCTTTGCTTAGAGCAAAGAGCATATCTAGCAAGCAGAATAGGATTTGAAACAGGTGATATCTACTAACACCATGACAAAGTACTCAGCTGCAATACCTTATAAACAGGTTGCTGAGAGGTTCAGCTTTTGGTTCAACTTTTGGTTCAACATTTGTAGAATACCTGCTATGGTGGGAGGTACATAACTATCAATGCAGCAGAAAAACTGCACAAACCCTGTAGAAAGTCACTGCTTTCTCCTTTTCCCAAGTACCATTGAAAAATATGTCTCCAGCAGCTTCAAACAATTCCATTCCTAAATTTGGATCTCCTGTGCAAAGAGCAGCATCCTGAGCAACCTGAAAAGAAAACAAGGAATGGGGAAGGAATGAAAAATTATATCTTGGTCACTCCATGGTTAAAAAAAATCATAAGTATTAGCAATTGAAAAAAGATCTTTTTATTATCTCTCATTATAATGATTGGAAAGGCTATATTTGATGTCAACATGTTCTCTTTTGGTACCCTGTTTTTTGGGAAGCCAGTGGCAGCTGCTCAAGAAGAAGCAAAACCTGGTTTCCCTTTTCTGGCAATAGTATCTTGCTACCTTTGTCAGCACATGATGCTCTAAAAAAAACCAGAGTATTTGATGGCTGCCACATATGAAGTTTGAATTAGATTTATTTCAAACATATCATAGAAGTAAATTCAAATTGCAAGGTAGATACTGCTAACTGCACATTTAAAAGCTTATGAACTGAATTCTGTAAATAAATGCAGATCCATTATCCTGTTCTCCTGGATAAATATATGCCTTTTTAGCAAAAAGGATGTAATGAAAGACAGCATGTATCCTCTCCAAAGCAAGAATACCAAGATACTCAGTTATTGATAAGAGAAATAGGAATGAAAAAGGTGACTTTTACATGAGGCAAGATTAAGAATCTTGCTTTGGCTTTGTGTTCTTTAGTGTTCGAATTGCATTCAGTTAATACAAGTCCTTCTCTCTACTCAAGCACAAAGGCAGTGTTTCTTTTCTACCTGTTTTGGCTTCAGGCACTGAAGGACTCTATTGCATCACACTGTGGAGGCTGTTTTTACAGGCAAGTTAAGATGCGATGATTTGCACAAATTACTGGCATAAATCACAGTGGTCAAACTTTTAGTGAGCAGATTCCTCTTTTGAGACTTCCCTCACGGACAGGCACTGACTCTGCTCTAAACGCCATACTACATTTGTGCACAGTATGAAATGCACTTGCATGTCCCTGGCACAATCCTCCTCTTGAAGAAAATAAAGCAGATATAGAAAATCATCCCACATACTGATTTAGCTTTTGTACCACCAGATGACTGACTTGAGGGCTATCAGCTAAAATCATTTTGTAAAAGAAAAATATAACAGGCCTACAGCACAGTCCCTTCTTGTAAACACGTGTATTCAGTCTTCCTTGTAAGTATTCAAAACCGTAACTTAATTGAGAGAAAAACTCATTGAAGTGGCCCCACATATTGTGTCTCAGTACATTTTAAGCATGAAATTGTTTCATATGTTTAGAAAAAAATCTACAAAACATGAAGACATGTTAACAACAGGTGCCTAGTTATTTTATTTAGAAATCATATTTTGGTACCAGCCAAGTACTTGCCATACCAAGCCCTGTATACACCCTAGTCTATAAAGCAGCACTCTCTTACAATGGGAGAAAAGTATTTTTAACTCCTTTGAAAAAGCAAGAAACTAATTCCCCAAATACTTCAGTAGATGGCTAGGAGCCACCAGACAACCAAATCAGAGCTGGGCTGCAGTGCAGCTCCAAGAAACACTCTGGATCACTCAGGTTCAGTAACTACAAGAGCTGGATTCCAGTTTCAGGTCACCTTTCCATCTGTGTTAGCACAGCAGGGGAAGCTGCAGCAGGTCCCAAATAGTTCAGAGGGTCTGAGGTGTGCAAGCCACGTGCCCCTGCTCTCACTGATGCAAAGACAGCAGCAGCTCCAGCTGGTTCTGTGCCATGTAAGGCATGGCCTCAGAAGGAAAGATTCAGACACTTTGGAAATGCTTCCTAAAGAAGCTACTCTGTTTTCCTAGGAATCTGGCCCACAAGCCAGCATGCTAAGGTGATTATTCTGTTAACCACCAGCACACAGCATGCATGTATCATGTAACTGCAGTGGTGATGTAGAGCTGGTAGATGGTGATGAAGAAACACATAGAATTTAGAGCAGAGCAGTAACTGAGAAAGGTCACTGCCCAAAATCCCTCCAGAGTCAAGCAACAGATTAAAATGGAGCACCAGTGGAAAATGCTGACACTGTCCTTTCAGCATTACATGAAAAGTGTCACTATATGTTCAATTGGCAAAATCTATGGAACTTTTATATTGAATTACTTACTCTGACCATGCCACCTGCCCCATGTTGATACCATGTGAGTGCCCGTAAGTGCTGAAAACATACCTGAATATAAAGATCCACAAGCTCATTCTGCCTCAGAACATAATATATCTTTCCTGCCCGTAGCCAAGCGTATGCCTCTTTCTCTTTTTTCTGGAGATCTATAAATATTCCAAGGCTTCTTTTGGTATATTCCAGAGCTGACCTGTAGGCCCTGAAACAGGGTAAACTGCTAAACACAGAAGGGTTCTTCAGAATTGCAAATGGTTTTCTTCATAGTGAGAAAAGCAGTATGCTAATATAAAAGACATTCTGTTACTCCTATTTAGTGCACAGTTATAATTACCCAGCTATATTACACTAGTAACTAGAGAACTCAGTCTTATTCCTCCTTTTTTTTTGTTCTAGCAATGTTTTCTGTTACATTGTTACCTATTATATTGGTATATATTATATATAAAACAATATATTATATACATTGTTATAGTATGTTATCTATACAATTTATCCTGTTATATTGTATATTATTTCAAGATAGTTTAGATGTGTCTGTCTTGTACCCCAAACTTGTGAGAGGTAGAAAAGTCTTTCCTCATCTTTATGTTTTCTATCATTTATGGATTTCTCCTAAAAACTCCAGAAAGAAATTGCATCTAATATTTTTTTAATCATCAGTGTGTCTGACTGAAGTGCAATTCAGATAATCAGCAATCATAGAAAAAACAGGAGAAACTGGGAGGAGAGTGGTAAGGCAGAGGAGAATGAGACACATCATGATCAGTTCTAGAAGCACCTAAATTACCAGTTTTATTGACTTTATTGTGCTTTATACCAGACATAGATACCACAGACTTATTAAATCTTTCTCTGTCTTGTGCTGGACTTCCATCACCCTGACCCAATGCAATTTCTTCCACGCACAAGACACAAACATATTAAAATATAATGTGACCTGCACAGTTATGGTGAACCCTTACGCAGTGCATCTTCAGAACAGCCTACTTAGACCTCCAAAGAGAACGAAAACAAATCTAAAAGTAATACCCTCCCTTGTGTTTCACACTATCAAGATTTCAGTTGTCTCAATGACATCTCATCTAAGGCAAAAAAATTGGTTTTTACCACTTTCTTATTCTTACAGAAATTGAAGAGACCTGTCACTCCTTCTGTAATCATGAGAGGAAATAAGATTCACTGAACAAGCCTGATGTTTCAGTCTTCTCTGCTAACAAGCTGCTAACATGAGCAAAGGAAAGGTAGTTGAAGTAGACCAACTCAGCCCAATTACTGAACGCTGCTTCCATCTCTCCTTCAGAGCTTTTGGTTTTACAGCAGACAGAAGCCTACACCAATCCATAACCCAGCACAGCAGCTGGAACGGGTCAGGCTGTGTCCACTGGCAAGGACACAGCAGTTTACAGTGGACATGACATTTTTTGTTACTTTATCACAGACACTTATCTTTTTACTCAGGGCTGCCAACTCAAAGAATACTGTGATACCATGGTCTAATATCATATTGAGTATGTGCTGTTGTCTGGTAGCTGCTAAGGTTACACACTCAACATCTGGGAGCCCGGCTCCTAGGATACATAAACTCCATGCACTACAAGCACACAAAGCAGCAGCTTCTGCAGCTAGTGAAATCTTTCAGCAAATTCCAGGTAGCTTGAAATCTTAAGCAACTCCTTTGACTTCAGTCTCTCCAAAGCATGGTCACCAACTATATCATTAAAGAGCACTGAACAAAATAAATTGGGTGACCTACTAAGCAGGTTAGATGCTCAGACTACAGCCACTTAAAGCTAAAATAGACATCTGTTCTTTTTCCATGACTGAGAAGATGTTTTTTGTCCTTACTGAGGCATGCTTGAAAATATCTGAACATAAAGTGACTCCTTGAAGTATAGAAAGAAAAAAAAAAAATCAGACAAAGCAGCCTTAAAAAACACTTGAAATATTCTTAGAGAAACCTGTAAGTTTCCTCAGCACTTGCTACTATAATTTAACTTGTGCAGTCTGTTTTTTCAATAGAGCACAGCAAAAAATTGGTATTTGGAGAATAAAAGCAATATAGAAATTGCTGGAGACTAAAACTATGCAGGTTTTCACAACAGCTTCATACTTATGTAAGTTTTGAAAAAAGCCTTCCTCAAAGAGAAACACTTACATAGAGGCAATTCAATGCCTGACCTGTTTGGAATATATCCTTTGGTGTCTTAAAAAGAAAGTCGTTCAAAAATCATTGCAAAGGAATCACCTGATACGGCAGTCATCAAGAGTTGCATAACATATAATATGTTTAAAATGTATTTACATAGATTTCAAAAATAAATTGGTTCTTGAAGTGATGCTAATCCCTGCAGAACATCTTGCCTCCCTTGAGTGATTACAGTTACTTAAAAAGAAACAAGAAAATTATCCACTACCACTGGACTTTTCAATTTGGATAAAGTGTATTAGCAAAGCAGAGAGAAAAAAGACCAGTCATATTCAGCTTTTGCACAAATTGAGATCCTTTGCATGATGGAGAGGTTAAAATCAGGATGAAAAGTCATTCAGCATGTCTTACCTTTCTGTTCCTAAAGACAAATAGAGCTGACTAACAGTTTCCAAAATTTGTCCCTCCAGAACTTTGTTGGACATCTTTCTAGCTAAGGATAGCTGATATTCGTGGTAGACAACACACTGAGTCTCACTGGGAACAACTGTACTGTAGAACTGACACAGCAGTTTAATTGCTTGTAGTTGACCTAGGAGAATAATTTGGAAATACCAACATGAATCTCTGTTTTAAAATGAAAGTTAATTAATTTTAAAATAATTCATTCTCACTGATTCACGACTCTCAGCAGACAATGAAAAATATAGAAATGATAACAATATCCCATGGCCATTTCATTCACCCCCAAAGTTAACAAAGGCTAGAGATTACTTCAAACTTCGTTTCCAAAATAAAATAGTAACAGAGTCACCTTACCTGCATAAGCTGCCTTAATCATGGTAGGAAGAATAATAAAGTAAGATATAGGTCTTCTAAATACAGATCTAACATACCTATATAACTAGCACTCCCAAATACAATACATTTTGTAACTTTGAGAGAAAAAAATATATACTTACTTTCCAGATGACTTGTCTCCATTGCAACTAAAAAAGCCCATTCATAATAAAACCTTCCTTTTTCTCTTTCAGTTCCACCAACATAATAACATCCCAGCTGAAGGAGGACTTGGATAAAGTCTTGACCACAGTCCATAATTGGAAGCTTGGAGAACAGCTTAACTGCCCTGATAAAATAATGTTCTGCCAGCTTGCTGGCTGCTGCATGCAGGCAGAGTGCCCCAAAATTAGCCAGGGCTATAGCTTGGTTATGGGTCATGTCAGTCTCTTCTGAAAGACGCAGTGCTTTGTAGTAGCTCTCAGCAGCTTCTCTTGTTTTGTTTGTCCTTTTCAAAGCAAGAGCAAGCATATTATAAGCGATGCCAAGTTGCTGAGTATTGCACCATGAAGAGGCTACAACAGCATTTAAGATGGCTAAAGCTACATCATATTGCTTGTAAAGAATGTATAACCAAGCAAGTGAAACCAAATAGTTAATAGTTTCCTCTGGCTTAGCAGAAACAGAGTCCAGTGCTTTGATCATGTAAGCAATGGCTTTTCCATACTGTTTGTGGTGGCTGTACAGCTTTGCTAAGCTAAGATACATAGTGCTGCACAGTCTTTCGTGCTCGTCAGGAAACACAGAAGAAAGTGCTTGTATGAGGTAAGGTGCAATTTGGGATGGGAATATTTGTCTGAATTTTCTCAGGCCATAGAGTTTGGGAGCATTTTTGATGACTAAATCAATCCTCTTCAGGGAATCCATTAAGGTGCTGGAGCTCTGGGGAGAAGTAACCTTTATGCAACTTAATACGATGTGTGGCAAACACTTTTCATTGTAGGACTCTGCTAGTTTGAAGTAACAGTTGTTGGATAAACTGTTTTGTAAACCCAGGTCATTGAGCAACAGTTGAAACCTTTCCAAGAACGGCAGTGCCTCTTCGTGTTGTTTGTGTGCACTGTAATGTTTTGCCAGTAGAAAGCATGCCCTTGCCTCTGCATGTTTGTTCTGGCTCAGAATTGTCCTTTTCAGAGCATACTTCAGTATATCTGACTCCAGGTCAGCACTGCAGATGTAGTTGGGAATTCCCATGAGAAGAGATGCGGCCTTGTCAAAAATGTGAGCACACTTTGTTTTGTTCTTCTGTGTCAAGTAGATGACGGTTAGATTTGTATAAAGACCAATCACGAAGTACAAATCACTAAACCCTCCAGCTATTGCTCTCAAGGCTTCCTCAAAATACACCCGAGCTTGGGAAAACTTCAGCTTTTTAACACTGAGCCTGCCTAAGAGAAAGCAGAGCCTTGCTAGTGCCCAGGACATATCTGCTTTCTTTGCTGCTTCCCTTGCTAATCTTAAAAAACTAACCAGTTCTTCTTCTTCTGAAAATCCATAAAACATGCTATTGATAAATGAATAAGAGAAATCATACAGGCTTTTAAAATTGTTCTCATACTCTTCCCTATTTAAGAAGAGTAACAATGGCTCAAAGATGTCAGATGATTGAACATCATCTTTACATATGTGGAAACAAGGTCCTTCTGGTGGAGAAAATATTTCAGTCTCCAAAGAGCCAGCAGATTCCTTTCCTTCAGTAGCTGGCTCTTCAGCCTGAGCAGCCTCCAAATTCTTGAAGTTCTTCAGCAATTCTTCTATCTTGCCATTCTTGCTAGTGGATCCTGTGCTAGAAGATGGGCATGGACTTTCTGAAATTTAAAAATAAATTACAGATCACAACTTCCTGTATGCAAGTTCACAAAGATCTTTGATAGACTGACTAAAATATTTCTCAGTAGAAGATGCTGTTAGGAAAACATTTTGTAAATGTGCTGATTTCTTAGCAGTAACTCTACGAGATAAGCCAAAGGTGGGAAAAGATATCAAGGAAGATCGAGAAGTGTGGGAGACTGGAGGATTGGGAATAGATATAACTTGCCACATATGAGCAGGTTAGTGATCAGTACACTTGTCTAGCCAGGCCCTGTGCCTGCTCCAACACTAATCCAACTGAAGTCCAGCATTAATTCCAACTACCTTGCATGTGTGTACTCAAAAAGTACACTCAGGGTATATTCTCTGTTTTCTCCATGTGTACATGAACAAGAGATCAGCCGATGAAATACAATTTAGACTAGCTGGTAAGCAGCAGAAGAAAATCTAGAAAGACCCAAGGTCTGAACTGGAGGCTGGATAAAGGGCCCAAGGTCAGGGCATGGATACTGGTTGGACTTAAGCTGTAAGGAAAATGGGAATTCAAATATGCAAGTTGAGTAAAGGTATGCAATGTCCTGACAGCACACAAAGGAAGGTTAGCCAGGCAAGGAGTAAGACCATGCTATTTGAACTGTTGAAGTGTCACGTGGGTGCTGCAAAGGTCCTATTCTTCTTTCCAGGTGTGGCCAGCCAGGCCTGTGTATTGTGTAATAGGATTTCTTCTATCAATCAAATACCAGCCCTGATTCTCTGCTGATGCAGATTATTTTTCACAAAATTACTGATTTTTGGTGACTGATGTGGTCATTGATCTAAATTCTCCTAATGACAACATTGTTGAATACCTTACAAATATGCCATCAATTCTTAGTCCTCCCACCGTTTTCCAGCCCAGTTAATAGGGCAGGGATTAAAGATGCAGTTTGCAGTCATAGTCAGTGCTTAAGCTTACAGCTGCAGATCAACAGGAGCTTGTTGAAGTTACAGATTTAGAGCTCAATTCCCTTAGAATCTCATTTCTGAAACTGCAGCAGAATCATAAATATAAAAATTGGTGTTTAGAAAAATGTAGTACAATATGAATAATGATAGTGACAGCTTAGCAACAAAATGCCAAAGGGAAATAATTCTGCATCCTCAACAAAATGTCTCCTTTGGGAAATCTATTTCTGGGAGGAAGTTTTCTAGCAGACAAAAAATCTGCTGGAATTCGAACTCAGCATTTGTCAGGTGCCACATAAACCATATTTTGCCTTGATAAACAATGTGGAGGGGGTGGGAGGTGGTGCATATGTGTGCCACATCAGTGAAATTAAGTCATACAATTTTCAGTTGGATAGCAAGTTCCAAGAAAGGCATCTAATATCAGTGAAAACCCACAATATCTTACTTACAGAAAACCTAGTGAGAAGGGGTTAAAGCAAAATCCCAGAAAGCAAACAATGAGAGAAGAAAATTAGCATGTGAAGAGACATTAGAAGGAGAATAGCTGGCAAAGACACCAAAAATACCAGAAGTCTCATTAATTTCATCTAAAAATTGTATGCATATGAAGTATTACCACATTCATGAGCTTTCTGAAATTCAGGTTCTTCTAATTCATCTGTAAGAAAGAAAATATTCATGTTAGCTATGGTATCTTATTTTAGGAGACTTCAAACTGAAGAAGAACTAAGGCTATTTTTAGTTGATAATTCTTTATGTCAGAAAAATTCGATATATCCTGGAAATTTTGAAGAAAAGAAATTTCTAAGTCTGACCCAAAGCTAAGAGGGACTTGCCCTCCTGCTGACACAATTCACTGCTTCTACATGGTTTCACCATGCACCTACCTCTGCTCAGTAAGGTGGGGAAACACCTGCATATTACAGTTACAATCAAAGCCAACCTGTCCTGCATGAGGAATGCATTTCTGCTGCACTGAAATACAAGTGGGCAGCAAAGAGGTGACCATTCTCTACAACCTGCTCGTAAAATGAGGTAACAAGGAGCGCTTAATATTTTCAGTATCTCTCCCGGGGCAATGGGGGGAGGGAATTATTTAGGGATGTTTGTGTAGAAAGAGTATCAGAATTTTATAGCCATTCCAAAAACATGTGGGTGAAAAAACTCACTCTTATTTTAAAAGATACATCTTAATTTGGTAGACATTATAACTATAGATCTGGCTTAAAATTTTTAGCATAGCGCATCTGTAGAACATTGAAGAATTACTATTTTGTGTAGCAGATATTTCTCAAGGCATTTCTGTTGTCATGCTGCTTTTCAGGAATATTTTCACTGTCTTTCATACACTTGATGCAACAGAAGTGGTACTGAGGGTATGAAGAATATATATAAAAGCGGAGGATCACAGACCTATTTAAGCTCTATTTAAGCTGATGGAAAGCTACTTTACTAAGCCTTTGAGAATGATCTCTCACTGACTGTTTACTTCTGGATCTCCTTTTTATAAATGCTTTCCTGACTTTCATGGATGAAAGCCACAGATGTTTACAGTAGTTGTAACTTAATGCTCTGAATATCTAATCAGGGAAGTGCTCATAAGTAAATACTTCTCAGTAGCTTCATGTAGGTGGAAGGAATCAAAAACCCATTTACTCAGATCACACAACAGAATATCAAGTGAATATTGAAAATGCTTGCTCTGTGTGAGTCATGTGGATCGATTGAGCTGTTTAAGAGAAGAGTGGTAAAGATGGAACTATGAGCTGGGGAAGATGTGAAAAGAAGGTGGTACTTACAAAGATTAAGAAGGAGATGAGATGTGGTGGAAAATGTGCAACAGCAAGAACAGCAGCATGTCCATTAAGCCACATTGCTTTAGTACCTTAGAGGTCTGAGCTTTTGTTACCAGGCTTTTTATTTGAGCAGGGAAGGTGAGATGTGGAATCCTTTTGCACATGGACATGAGTGGCATTTTGCAACTCAGGTCTGACATGCTGTGGTTATTACTCTCTCTCTCACACACACACACACACTCATTTTCAGAATTAAACCAACACACCTGAGTCAAACCTACACACTGGCTCCTTTCAAACTGGAGCCTACAGGCCTGTCTCTCAGGATGGCGCTAATGGAGATAAAACCTTGTTAGATATTTGACAAGCATATGCATCACCAACAGCCTGTGGTGGAATAAGAAATTGCTGCCTCTGTTCAGTTCAGCAAGACTATGATATTAGTCTGCCTTACAGTAAGTCTATAAATGTGAAACCCCAGTTACCCCAATAGTTTATGCAAAGCCTGAGCACACAGAGAATAACAGCTGGATCAGTGATGATATTTATATGACTAGATTCTGCTATTTTTCTATACCTTTGAAAATTAAATCAAGCATGAAGAGGCGTATGTTTGCATTAGCTGTCAATAATTATTATGCTGTGCTACCTTTCCCAAGATGAAAAGCCAGCAGTGTTTGGGTGAACATACTGCCTTTTATAATGCAGCCACATGAAATTATAATTTATAATGCAGACATGTAAAAGCTTGAAGATCTGTTCAGCTCAATAACAATTTTTAAAAGCCTGCTGTTTAAATTCACTCAAAAAAAAAAAAAAAAGACAAAAGATTTGCAAATGCTCTGCTGGGAAAAATCTTGAAACAGCAGAAAAATATCAAAGATAATATAACAGATTTTTACAGGCCATATCGAAGATCCAACTGAATATCAAGATATTTCAAAGTAGGTGTAAAGGCTGGAATCTCATCGAAAAAAAAGTTATAACAGGAATATAGGAACTACACATGTATCTTGTGCAGTAGAAAGGAGTAAAACTCATACTTACCTATTCTGTACACAGAGCAAACATCAGTGATGGAGGTTTGTTTCAACAAATGCATTACTTCTTCCATTTTTTTTTCTTTTGAAAAAAAAGATAGCTCTTCTGCTTCAAGAAAATCCAGATCTTGTGGTCTAGCAAGGAAAAGAGTAACTTTGAAGGTGCCTGAAAGCAGATTTGGCTTAAAGAGCTCACTGCATCAGTCAGTGAAATTTGTTAGAGAAACTGGTACAATCTTTACTTTATAGGTTATGCTGTGTCCAAAACTAGTTTCAGTCAAATTATAAAATATACATATAAACCAATAGAAGATATGCTTGCAGCTAACAGTTTCTACCATATCAGAGTAAGCTTTATGTCATTGTCATGGTATAGCACTTTATGAGTATTTATTAGAAGCACAAGTCTTGGAAGAAGTTAAGGCCTGTAACTGAGAGTACTAGAAAAAAAGCAGAACTTGGGTGCTTTAATATAGATCTTGAGAGACCAACAGGAGAACCTTCTGCAAAGGTTGGATCTTGTGAGCAAAAGAATAGAAACCAAACCAATATAACAATTCCAGGAACCTCTTTTCCCAAAAAGAAACTCAGCTACAGACTAATGATATTTTGCAACATTTAAGCAGACTTTATATTCCAATTTCTTTGCTGTTTTGACTTATACATGCTATGACAATTCACATTAAAACAAAATAATACCCCAAACAAAACCAAAAAATAAATCACACCCCGAATTTAATGTTCAGCACTTTAAAGCTTAAGGGACCAAGTCCCTTTTGTTTATGAGATATAAATATATATCACTCACTTATTTCTGAATAAGTCCAGTTTAACATGACTTGTCTTTACAAAACCTATTTGGCCAGTAAACACTCGTCTTCCAAGAAACCATTCCATGCATTCAATGAAGTAGCCAAAGATCTCAATTTTGTCCCCTTCCTGGAAACTCAGTTCTTCTGACACAATACTTTCATAATTCATCACAGCTAGACAGTATCCCATTGCTGTGCAACAAGGAGATAAATAACATTTGCAGATAAAGTAACTTAACAATAGAATTACACTTAATAGAACAGCAACTAAGCAAGAGAATATATTTAGCAAAAGATATTCCTGGAACCTGTGAGTTGAACATCTGCTGTGGCAAGGTTTAAAACATCCAAACCTCATTGGTTTTGTTTGATGATTAGAATTGTAAATAGCATATAAATCCTCATTTCCCAGCCATTAGAAAGCAAAGTCTAAAACATTTTCACAATTCTAGCGAATTTCATCACAAAGCAGCAAAAAGAAATGTTCTAAGTCCTTACTTTCACCTCTCACAAAGGGCTCTGAACTTCAACTAGAGTAAAACATTTGAACCTTCTAAAACAATCCCTACTGGATAAACATGGTTGTATACCAGTCAATACAGTATTAAAACTGACTTCATGGTAGAAAATAAGCCATGTTTGCTCTCTAGCCTCAGACCATCTGTATAAGTTAAAAATAAAGCAGTACACATGTGAAAGATCCAAAATTACATTGCTGCATTTTCTTATTTAAAAGATTGTAATCACAGCTACAGAGGCATCCTCAACTCAATTACTCTTTACTACTTTGTGCACTATTTAAGAGGAAAAATGGGAAAGACAAGCCTTTAGAGTTTAACTCTACTCAGAGATTTTTGCTCTCACTAATTTTACAGCAAAGTAATTTTGAAAGCTGTTTACCCATTCTAATAAAATGGAAAAAGGTTATTGAACCCTTTAGAGTCTGTCCTAGAAAAAGCATAAAGTGAGTTTGGGGTTATTATAATGTTGATGTTTGAATGGGGTTTCTTACCAACTTTTCTGGTGGATTTAGATTCATTTTTATATGAAAAATCAACAGGATTAGAATACCCTTTAAGAAACCATCTGAAAGCAGAAAAGAAATTGAAGTTAGTATATAGAACACTTCACTAAATGTTGTGACAATAAAAGTGGTATTTTAAATCCATATGAAAACTGATGTACCCCTCCCACAATTAGCTTTCAATTTCAGCATTGCCCATACACTTCAGACACAGTTATGTTTTGATTAATATTAGTAGCAAAAGTACTGCTACTTCAGGCAAACAAAGTGAACTGAGAAAGTCATGCTATTTCTCCCTGCTCCAGGTAAACAGAAAAAAAATTTAAATACAGTTTTAAGTACTAAGACCACCAAGAATTAATGATTTTCTGGTGATTCCTGAAGGGACCCCTTTGATATAATTTTGGTTATCAGTTTGGACATGAACTTGAGAAACTGCATTAAGAAGGTGGCTGGCTCTTGTCAATAATGTTGAGTAAAAACACTGCTAGCCTGTTATGATCCATGTTTTTAAGCATCTCACCTGTTACTATCCATATTTCCAAGCATCCTGAAAACTGAACATTCTCATTTTATCTTACTTTTAAAATGTTAATAGATTTTATGCCAGACTCAGAAAGAAAAGCAATACCTAACTCACGAGATGGCAAACCAACTCTAAATGAAGCTCTGCAGGCCTCTGGATGAATTTTAATTGTGTGAAAGGCATTAGAACATTTTTTCCTCAGTGTTAGTGAAGAGGGATGTTCCACAACTTACCCTGTAGGGGCATCTCTAAGCAGACATGTACATATATGAACCAGACGCACATGAAATAGGTAGGTAGAGTGGGGTACCTACTGATGGAAAGGGTCCAATGGCTCCAGAGAAGGATTAGACAACATGGACATCTCAGTATCCACAGATCCACCTGTTACATCTTCAGTAAAAGCCTCAGTCTCAAAATAAGTTTTTTCATTCTCTGTAACTGTCGTCTTTCTTATGGTATTGTCAGGACATAAAATGAAAAATGATCCTAAAACAAAAGCAGTTGAGCAGGTGTCATTTCATGTAATGTTTTAGAGTCATCTAAGCCTTAAAACTTGCTTCAAGACCATCAGTAATATTCAATTAGAAATTGAAAATCTGATCTTTCTCAAGAATTTTCTTGCCAATTGTCAGATATTCATACATTTCTGTCTAGTGTCTCAGTAAAAAAAAACGCAGAGCTGAGGTTTTAAATGAAGAATAGAAGTTTCTGCTGCAATTTTGCCTATTCCTATGGCAGAAATAAATGACCCATCTAGCCCAGCGTGCTGTCTCAGGCAGTACCAGCAGGTGATGCTATTTAGGAGAAGCACATGAGCCTGGCAACTATTTATAATCCGTCTCCTATACATCTCCAGAATCTGCAATAGTATTAAGCAAGTTGGAATGTACATGCCTCCCTAATCCTTTGGGTGTCCATTTATGGACCAGCTGCACATGAATTACTTCAATCCCTTCATGATCCCACTGAACCTAATCCATGTTTGCTCCTTTCTCTTGTCTTTACAGTGTGCATTTGGAGTGAGTAAATTTAGACTTCAGCTTCACTGAGTATTTGAATAGGTCTTAATATCTGATTTGGGGATTTTAAAGAAAGGTGCTTCTCTGAACTTAGCCTTACCATGTACAGTCTTACTTACCTTCCTGTACTAGCAGACTTCTGTACATCAAATTTAATGATTTTTCATTTATAAAGACTTCAATGCCCGTTTCTTCCTCCTCTTGGGAATATAGCCAGAAAGACTGGTCTAGGAATAAATTCTCCATGCAATGATTTATAAAACCTAGGAAAAAAAATCCAATTTGTTTTCTTTGTCATTTTACAGTATTACACAAAAATAAAAACTTCCAGAAAGTCACTACTGCATTATTACTTAATGTACAGTTTAAAAATAATTTTACTACGTAGTATTTGTAAAATTACATCCATTAAGTCACATGCATTGCAGCTACTTTTAATGCTTAGCTTTCACAAACTACACCTAAAAGACACAAAACTTTTCTCTGCCTAATACTGCTGAAAAAGCAGATTATGTCCTCTCCTTACAAGGGTTCTCCATAGTTTAGAAATCCTTGTGCAAAAGGTTGTGATGGAGAGGAAAGGTGGACAGATAAGTGATTAAGGTGCTGCTCTCTAATTGAAAGATGCTGAATCAATTCCCTGTTAGCCACAGCCTGGCCCATGAAGAAACTACTTTTTCTTGTCCTTTTTCTGCAAAATTGGATTCAAAGAGTCTTTCCTAATTTCCTAAGGAGCATCTTAAAATACAAAATAGCAAGCAAATAGCAAACACAAAATTAAAAATAACAGTCATTATATAACTTGGTCTGATGGAAACAGGAAAATTCAATTCTAATGCACACAAGTCTTCTATATACAGAAGAAAAAAAAAAAATCAGATGAACAAAATGGATCCTCTTCTTGAGCATCTGACTTAGGCAAGACATCTGCCAGGACCAATAGCTGTTATCTGCTTTGGCACAAAGGCAGGTTTTCCTGGAGGCTGGAGGGTCTCTCCAGCCCATTCACGAGTACCTAAGTTCAGGAACGTTGCTTATTGCTATTAAGAGTTAACAAAAGAGAATCTCAAAATCATGTTCAACAAATTCCCAGTCAATCAGAAATTGTGTGCAATTGAATACAAAATAAGAAATTGAACTGTTGTATAGTGAAACAACTTTACCCAGTGAGTGGTAGGTTAGAAACTTCCATATTTCTTCAAAAGTTTTAAATGTCACCACTATTAGATCTTGATCACTATGAATAGACAGGAGTCTGGCAGAAAGCTCCTAAAAATCAAAACCAATACTTTAATTACAATTATACTAGACTGAAGCACAACTTCTCACTAGGTAACATTTAGGCTAAAATACTATGCATTAAGGAAGATTAAAAAAAATTATCCAGGATTTCATCTGTATGAGATATCTGTTCTTTAACAGACACCTACAACATACAGGGAGCCAAGTTTTAATCTGACTTTTGCTTAGCAATTGTACCAACAGTTTCAGTGAGGTTAATTTACAGAGGAAATAAAGACCACCCTGAGTTACACTAAAGGTTTGTCTAGTTCAGAAATGTCTATGTATAGTCATATGTATAATCATATAGTTAAATGTCTATACATAGGCAAGCAGCTAGTAGGTCTTTCCAAGAATATCCTCCGCACAGAGCAGTCCACAGCTTGGGAACTGAATTTGCCAGACATGTGGGCATTAATATTAAATAGTGGGAAGGAGCTAGTTTGGGGGTTTTTGACTTAAAATTTCTCACCTGACCGCTGTAAAATTTTAGGTTTTACAACCTCCTGGTGTAGATTACCCTCTGAGCTCTGTACACATACCAAAACGCAGCTCCTTTGATGCAACTTTGAACCTGCTTCTCGGTATTGTCAGTCTTTATCCAGAAGAGGTATTGAATAGTTATTTCAAAGTTCACTCTTTTGTGGTTAAAACAAATATACTGAAGTATTACTTTTCTTTTTTTTAAGGATGCAATGAGATCTTTTTATCCTCATTTGTACTGCTTCACGTTGCTAAAATAGCATTAAATTACACTTTTAACAAAGATAAGCAATGATCATTGTAAATGGTAAAGATGGATTTTAAGCAATTCCAGAAATGCTAAAAGGGACAACCACATAAACCTTCAAATAAGTGAAAGAAACACACATTTTGATGGATTCTAGACATAGAGTGGTAATATACAGTGTGATTGCACTTGAGTTTGCAGCTTAAAAACAGGGCTGTTCAATGGTGCTGGCTATTGTCTTTCAGGGAAATAGAGAGTCGTAGTAATTAATGAGACAAATACCTGAACCTCTATCTCAGAGAATAAATCAAATGCAAAGCTAACAACTGAAGGACTGATCAAGAAACTGATTCTAACTCAAGGCAGCAGGGAGGAAATTGTCCCTCAAACTTTTTCTGTAATCTAAGAGGGAGCTGATCTGATAATATCCCGTTTCTGTTTCTACCTTTACTGTTTCGTGAGTTCTTTGCTCAGAGTTCGGAGTTAGACACAAGAGACGCTGAGGTGGTCTTCTAATCAGGTTGTTTATTAAGTTTTATCTATGGCATGGCAGCACAGAGCGTTCTCTAAGTTAGGAAGGTGGAAAATGGCCTCGAACCATGAGTTCCAAGGTTATTTAAAGCCTAATTTATCCAATTATAGAGTGCCAAATAACATGTTTTTACTTATAAAGTAAAGGAAGAAAGAAGAAGCAAAACCCACACCCAAAATCCTCCATCTTGCCACTAGTACATTGTTAATAACTCATAAACCCAAATTTCTACATCTCTACATATTTCACCCGGTGATATAAAAAGTTGCTTTTTAATCACACAGTAGAAATCTTAGTGTTATCACCAGATAAAGGGAGTCTTTTCCAAGGCCTCAGATCAAATACCGTGTGCTTTTGAAACTCATCACCTGTCAATACTGAAAGGTTATAATTATTTAATCTCAGGGTCCTGACACTGATCCACTGATTTTTATGACTTTTACATCACAGTTCTAAAATATCTCTGAATTAATTCTGTTTAACTTCCATATTTTCAACTCCCACAATCTGAACACATTAAAATACAAAAGTCCAACCTAGGTTTCTTCAGCAGGCATGTCTCATCACTGCTTTGATCTTCTGCATGCACCTTTCTACAGTAGATTACATATTAATGAGAGCCTGAAATCTATTAATAAATTGCCAACACATGCTAAAGTATGTCAGCCTCAGGGGCTTCATGCACTGCTGAATATCAAAACAACATTCGGATGAAACTTAACATTATCAATCTTATTTCCTTCAAAGTCTTTTTCCAGTCTGTTTCAAATAAGGCCACAAATCTAGTCTATTTGCTCTTTTCCTTTGGCTCCTGATCCCATCTACCTTTCCCCATCTCCCTCTAAACAAAATCCAGAGCAGAGCAGCCAGAGTACAGACCGTTTTCACAGCCTGGTGGTGGAGAGCTCACAACACATGAAAGGGAAATGGTGTAGAAACACCTGTCCAAGGCAGTCAAAGTAACTAATTAAGACTTCAGTACTTTGGTTTGCTAATGAAGGAGGCTGCAACTCATGGTTCAGACAAAAAGAGGGACACTAGAGGTCAAATGGTATCATTCTGCTTTTTTATCTAGAGGGAAGAGGAGACTAACCTGTGTTCAAAGCAAACCTCATTGTAGAGAACAGGATTCCTATATAAAAATAAATTAAAGACAAGAAGAAAACGTGGCCAACTTTTGTATGCTATTTAAAGCTATGTCCCTTTAGCCTTAGGAAGTCAAATATTTAGGCTATTCTCCTTCAGACTTCCTCTTTGGCTTAGCAGTGAGGAAACTTGAATGCCAAATGACTCCACGTGTCTGGAAACTGAAGTGATGAGTCAGTACATGTGCAAATTAAAATAAATCAAAAACCTATTATTTCCTTTGATGTAAATCAAAGCAGAACATTTTTAAAATAAAATCCCTCAATGTCTTATTAAGCTGAGCTTATTTATTTTACATCAGTTTGATGTTCCAGACTTTTTCAATGATTCAACATTTCTGATGTACCTAAATGGTTTTGGGCCCTGGGAACCTGGTCACTCAAATAAAAACACACAGCACGAAGATGGAAATAGAACCCAAATATCTTGCAGACTATTTTAGTAGCACAGGGTATATTCTCTGAATAAATAAAACAATTTCCAAGCAATTGACTTACACCGAAAACTGTCATCACCTCCTTGCTGTCATTTTCCAGAAGACGGAGCTGCCCTCTGAGCTCTCTTTGGAGCCTGGGATCAGGACATCCACTCTTTCTTTTTACCATTGTTAACTTCAAGGAGATATCTGGAGGAGGATATCCATTTTCAATACTAAAGTTTTGTAAATCGGCTTTGGAGAACCAGAAAATCACTCAAAATCATAGAATACATATTAAGAAATATTTTTTCAGCTTCAGAGACAGGCACGCACAAAACTGATGTACTGCATGTTTCTTTTACATTTTTATTATCCTGTAGACATAGTAGCCTACCATGAAACAATTTTGCATATTAAAGCCTACAGTTACACAAAGAAGCATGATAAGGAAGTCTAGAAATTTTGGGAGACAACTGACACTTATGGATGTAGAAGAAAAAAAAAGGAAGAAAAAAGCAAGCAGATTGGTAATTTGTCAAATTAGACAGCTCTATGGACATTGCAAACATGCCCAGATTTCCAAATATTCCTTGCATGTTAAAAATCAAAGCAAACAGATGCTGGCATCACCAGAAAAAAACTCTGAACAACAAAAATCACAGATAGTTCAGCATGTTACAACCCTTTGTACTAATCTTAAATTCATAGCTATCTGATGACATGTCACCCCCACTACTTCAGAAGGCTTTTAAAAACTGAGTACTGAAAAAGCTGTTTCTCAACTAAGCTGGTTGAGCGGTACCAACCAAGTTAAATGGTCCAACTAAGAGCTCACTTAGATGATTTTCCCAGCACATCTGAAAGCAGCTAGATACCTGTTCCCAGCTCTTGGCATCTGTTTATGAGAAGCTTTTACTACAGCTTCAGCCAGCTTCTCTCAGATAAAGAGGATCTTTGATAAAGCTGCTTTCATTCTGCATTAATTCGTTAATTTAGCTCAATAACAGTAAATCATAAGTTTTCAGATACCCAGATGGGCACATATAAGCCAATAATACCCACTCAGGAAAAATTCCGATTGCAAAGTATGTAAATAGGTCACACTTTCAGCAATATGGGACTGTTGTGCATAATAAAATATTCCACCTCCTCCAAGTTTCACATTTTAGTCAGGTAAAATGGATGTTTTTCACATTCAAGTCTAATATGCTGCATCTTGATCTGTTTTCAGAGGGCTTCCTATGCAGGTCTCCAGGAGTTTTACCATGACTTGCACCTAATTACTCATTACTTTAAGATCAAGAAGGTTGGCTCAGAAATATAAACCAGTGTTACTGAATTACAAGACCTCTCTCTTTAAGCTGTGGTCATATAGTCAATTTTTAGTACAAAGAACACAAATTAGAGTCTTTGAATGTTATTCAGATCACTCTTAAGGAACAGAATTACTGACCTTTTCATTTTACCTGAAGCCATAAAACATACTGGCACAAAAGAAGACTACTAATTAAAAATTTATACTTTCGTTTTACATAATCAAATTGGTTCTCAGATAAATATGTAATGGTAAAAACATAATCTAACTTTCTATAGAGGTAAATGTTACTGAAATAATAATTACCTTGAATTAAAACAACTACGATACAACTGCTGCTGTCAAAAAACCCCTATAATCTTGCCTTAGAGAGATGAAATGTGGTCCAAAACCCCTATAGTAATCTTCCTGTCTGCTTCTGTGAGTTCCAATCCACACCCCAGTTACAAGGAACCCTAATTCTGTACAGAGCAAGACAAGCAGGTAAATAAGCACAAATAATTTAACTAGAAACAACCATATGCCTGGGGAAGACTGTCTACCACTGATGTGCTTTGTCAGGTCAAGCCAGAAAGCAGGCAACATCTCAGTGTTGGTTTTGATGGCAAGAGAAGGGAAATGTGCCAAGACACTCGATTCACAGAGCCTGCCATGAGCCCTCCAGAGGTGAAGAACTGCACTCAATTGACACGTCACTGAAAATACAGCATTAAAAAAATTAATTCTTGGAAAGGCCACAAACTTTAAAAAATAAGGCATTTGAAGAATTGAAACGCATATGTAAAATAGGTGATGAACTTGTTTTATTTGCTTTTCTTTTTTTTTCTTATCCATTATAATACAGTCCATAAATTATTTCTGGCTTTTATAGCAGTTGCTCCCTCTTTTTATGAGAAATTCTCAACAAATTTTATGTACAACATGGTCACAGCTGCCATGAAATACATTATCATCTTTACAGGAGTGACGACTGCAAATGTTGACATAGTTGAGTTGTCTCAATGACAAAAAAAGAAGTAGGCAATGAGAAAAGCATTATATTATAAGATATGATGGGAAAAAATGCCTTACCAGTTGGAAAAGTCTCTGCCTCACTGGGAAGGGTCCTTGAACAGACATTCGTGCATTTTTCACTTGGAGAACACTCTGTTATGAAAAATGAAAGGAATGGTTACGTGCCTTATCTAAGTCATATAAATCACACTAAAAAAACCCACCCCAAAATACTTCCTGCTTTCAAAGCATTTGATGCATCAGATAATTACTGAGAGAAACTATTTTCTCTCCTTCCTGCTATATAATTCCCAAACCCCACAAAAAGTATCTGGAGAACATATCTCTCCTCCTGAGCTGGTGGGGGAAGTTAATTCTTGATTTTGTCATTTTGATGTGAAATTTCAAGATGATGGAGAACTGGTGGAAAGACCAGCTCTCAGGAAACTGAATTCCGATTTGGGAGGGAGCAAGGGTCAGGCTTCATTTTCTCTTCCCTTGCACCTATACTAAAAAGCAGCCTCCACTGATGCCTCAGTGGTATAAATTGTTGTGCCTTGTACCAATTTATACACAGAGAGAAATAATCCTCCTCTGTATTTGTTACAAGCGTAATACCTGGAAGAGGGTACTGTAAAATCAAGTGATTAGATGTTTTAGAGAAATAACACAAATTAAGTATATTTTATATTAATAGTAATCTGCATTTTGTCTTTTAGCCCATATTTCTTTTTGGGAATGATATATTTTTGTGCTGAAAAAACACCCACTGCAACCACTTCCATTTTCTCAAGGCTCCCTTGGCAAATACCAGTGAAGACAAGGCTTGATATTTCTAAGAATAGAAGTAGGAGAAATAGATCTTTCATTTTTAGAAGAAAAATTCTGAGGCAATTTTCATGTATCCCAAGACATTATCCCCTTTAAAGCTCTGCTTTAGAGAAAAAAAACAACTGTAATATAGCAGGGCATGGTAATTTCCAAGTCTTTTGCGTCTTCTCTCAAGTGCATCTATGAATGTTGGAAGAATAATGTCATGCAAATAAATAAGGATATATAAAACAGTTTTCCTACCTTGTCTTTAAGACCTATTACTAGCATACATTCAAATTAGAAATTGAAGTCCCCAAACACTTTAGTTTTTGTAGGGTTTTTATTGGGTTTTTGACAGAGGCATTGGGGTTGTTTGTCTGTTTGCTTTTTTTAATTTTCTTAATCTGGGCTACATGATGTTTGTTTTTAGGATCACTGCAGTGCAGTCTGGCTGTGTTTAGGAACCATCCTAAATTCAAGTTCCCCAGAGCCTCTGGGACCATACTTACCTGTAGTTCTGCTTTTTCTGGTTCTAGTTAGGATTACAAACACAGAAATTGTCAAAATTTCGACAACATGTTATCAATCACTTTGATAATTATTTAATAGTTTACAAGGACAATAAATTAGCATGTGGTTTTGGTATGTGAACTTGCCATCACTATTATTTTGATACTACCAGCTATAACTTTCCTTGAAAGGTAGTTATGAAGACATTAACATCATTTCTATGACTTTGAGGAAAAAGCAAAAGCTATGAGCAAGCATTTTAATTACTCATCAGAGTTTAATTTAAAATAATAGTTTGCTGTTAAATTTGAGTAAAAGGGTAAGAGTTACTAAAAATACAGTTTAAACAGGTTTAAACTGTTTAAACTTCTATAATTAAGTTCAAAAACTTAATATGAACTCCATCCCCATTCCTACTTAATGGAATGACTTGCATACCTCTTGGCAAGCTAAAGAGCAACTTTATACTGCCCTGGGATGCTTATACCTGGCCTTGGGTGTCAGAAGAGCTGCAGTTGTGAACAGAAAGTTGCGAGTCACAGGACATACTTTCAAATGAAATAGTTTTTCCATGATTGAAGTATTTTCACATTCAGAAAGCTCTTGAGCCTACTGTAGAGGAAGAGCCTGGCCTTAGCCACCTACCTATGTAACTCCACCCCTCCACCCAAAAGGTACTTCTGACTTGCACGATTTTACTGCGTGAAGTATGTTTTCATTTGCACAGAGTACTACACCTTTGATGAAAAAAGAAAAAAAAAAATTTATTAAAATAGAAACAAGCAATTTATCTTGGCTCCTGACTCTTACAGATACAGCAAAAAGAGCCAGACAAACAACTTATAGTTCAGTACTCTGGTGCTTGGGTTCTGATAATTTTCATCTCCTCTTATCTTACTAATAGATAATCCATTTGTCTGCCCAAAGTGAATTTCAGTGTAGATTGTTCAGCAGTCCAATCTATGCAGCGTTTCCTGGAGGAAACATAGCTACTTGTATTTCAAAAAAAGCCCATCTGGGTTCTGTGATTCTGTGAAAAACACATGACAGTTCTCAGCTTGTGCACCATTTAAAGAACACAGTAATTTAGACACAAAGAGAATTCAATAGCAGATTGATGTATTATCTGAGGTCTTACCCATTTGTTCTTGCAACGTGTCCATCCCAACTCCATCGCTGCCAGTGCTGATGGCAGCATTGCCCTCCACATGTTTGCAGTCAAACCTGCACCTTCCCTGCTCTGTTTCTTCCCTCTCCAAGCTCCTGTCTTGCTCTCCCTCCAGACCAGGAACGATGGCGTTAGCACTGAGCATGGATGTGCCACCTGCCACTGCCAAACTCTCCATAATTTGAAGTTCCTCACAGTGATGCAATTAACATTATCAACAACCTGAAGGGGAAAAAAATTAATAAGTTAAAAACAAAAAGGTGTAGAGAAGAAGAACATATTCAAGAGCTGTCCCTCTCCTGCAGGAGTTATTTTTAATTGTAATACAGCTTAAGGAATTTGCTATAGGGTTCTTTCAGAGGAATTGTTGTGTAACACCCAAATTCATCCCAGAAAAGTCTCCTGATGGCATCACTGCTTTAGCAACAAAGCAATAGACTTGGCTAGCAGCAACAATGCAAGGCCTGAAGTGAAATGTACTTGTGCCCACTGCTAATTATTCATTCTTGGCCAGCTTTAAAGCAGAGCCTCCAAGGGATAGCATCATCCACATTAACAGAGGCATTGCAGGGGAAAAACATCATTTTCTAAAGGTGACAAGAATGGAATGAGTACTGCACGCTTAATTCAAACAACAAACAAGGTTTGTATAAATTCAACTAAAGAATAAATCCTCCACAGGAACTCACAGTGCAGGAAGACTGGCATGTAAGGATCCAAATAATACTTTGCAGCAAAGCAGAAGAATGAAGCTCTAACTGAAGCTAGAGGCTGAGTCTGGCAGTAAGACTCTTATTGGCACGATCAGAAAAAGGAATAGAAATGGAAGTAGAGCACAAGTGGTTGCAAGCTTCACTGCTCCCTCTAGTCACTGAGGTGAGACATCCTGCAATCCCATTTCTTGGGCACAAGCTACTGCAGCTTCAGGAAGATGCAGCCAGACCTCCAGCCAACACACCCACAAAGGACGTGACTCACGTGGCCAGCACATGCCCACCAATATTTAGACCCTTTTCCTCAGTTGGCTTTCACACATCTCTAAGTGATTTCATAAAGCCACAGGATAAATTTTGCTTTAGTCCTGTCACTTGGCTTTAATCTGAATTCCTCTGTGTTTACTCCAGCCATACTCATTTATGAGCTATATTCATGATAAGTATGCAAGCTTGTAATCTTCATGAAATTTCACCTCTCATTTGCTTTCCAGCAGAAATTGGTTAAATCTGAAGCTGTAGATGAAAGATTACTTTTGCTCTGCTAAAGTCCCAGCCTAGTGCCTGGTCACCTAGTATCAACGTACGATCTGCCTTCAGACTGTTCAGGAAATTTCTCCCTTCTCCATTTACCATGCAGCGGGGTGTCCCAAAGCACATTGTTCTGGCTTTCTTCTTCACATCCATGCCTTCCAACACTTCTTGCCTTCCAAGCTTCACATTATAGATCCCTAAACCTGAGCAAACCAAGTGCCAACACAAAGAGCTCAGCAGCTCCCAGCAGCCTGCCAGGGTAGGCAGGTACATGGGATAAGGCAGGATCTGCCTGCACAACTTTTATGCTGTTTTACAGTCATTGAAACCTTTACTCCAAAGCAGCACTTCTTGAAAAAACAGTAAACTATATATAGACAGAGGCAAGTTATGCAATTATAAAAAATTAATGAGGTATAGTTACAAGTGGTACGACCAGCTCAGAGAATGAAGTCATAACCATATCTACCATGAGTTAATGAAGTATGAAGAAATCTGGGCTGGATGTTGCTTTAATGTTTTCATATCCCATTTTGCCATTTATTCAAAAGTGCCTATCAAAGTGCTGACGATTTTCAAAAGATGCTTCTGGTGCTGCACCACAGTTCTCCACATAAAGCTATGTGTATAAATTAATACAGGTAGTATATAATTGTTATATAGTATAAAATAATAGTATAATTAATTGAGTTACAGGTAGTAACTCAAACACAACTAATTTTCATGCTTTCTCTCAGAAAAGAACAATTTCACTAACATATTTGGTTAACCCTGGAAAACTGTCTATCAGACTTGATGACCTAGTTATAAATGATTAAAAATACAGGCCTGCTAGAGGCCAAACTCTCTTTGGCAGGGATATGTTTTTCCATTTGTATAGCTGATCTTTTCCTTGAAGTAATGACAGTTGCTAATATCATTTTTTGAGTACTGTACCAGGATTATAAATAATGTATACTAATTTTCACACCAAGAATTTTATACTTTTCTGCATCTATTTTGTAAATACTAGTATCTCCTGTTGATGAAGATGCAAATATTTTGATATTAATGATAATTTCATTCCAAAAGTGGTTGTTTAAATTATATTGTTCCATGAATCCAAAGCCAGTTGTTATTTATAGATCAGGATTACCCTTAATCCCAGAAATGAAATTCAGTGTTCAGAATATTAATTTTTTCCACAAGCTCCTATCCACAAGCAAAAATATCATCCTACACAAAATTTAGGAAAAAAAATATACTCTGACTTGAATTATTAGCATTCAGTTGAGTTGGGGAAGAGATATTGATTGATTTTTCATGTCTTCTACTTCAGTTTATGTTGGTATGGGTAACATATATACAGGGCCGTGAATGAACTGAGAAAGCTTGGTGCTGCAAGAGCAAGTAGGACATATGAACAGATCAAAATGGATATAATGTGTTTAAGAAGATTGAGTGATAGTATCCCAGAGCTTAGGGGAAAAAATCAGAATGAGTGAAACAAAAGCAAAACAGGTATGTTCTTATGTATGTTTTCTCTTGGTTCTTCCAAGACGCACAGAAGGAAAACTCAAATCTCAAACATTTTTAAGTCATACTTTCCTCTATAGATTCTTTTCTGGTTTTCAGTGCTTGCATGAACTATCAAATATCAACCTATGTAGCTTTGTGTAAGTACTAAGAACAAGATAGTAAATAACTTTCCTGTAGCTAGGCACCTAGCCTACCTAGGCCCTTTTGAACATTTATTTGGCATCTAAATGTATCCTAAGTGATACAAATTTGGTCCTCTGTGACAAAGATTCCATAGAACTTTACACTACATCTCTGTACTTCTACTATTTGCCTTTAACTATCATGTAAGTAGCCAAGGAGTAAAACTCTAACACATAAGCAGTGCTACAGTATAATTACCCTATTTGTTACGCTGATGGTTTCTCAATTATTAAACTGTTCCAGCACAAATTCAATGGCACAAAACCAGAGAAAAACATTCATCCAATATAAAACAGCTTTAGAGAATATTAAATTGCAGTGCTTGAGTCACTCTCATTATTAGAGATTTTTTCATAAACCTATAATGCTAGTAAGTATAATGGTAAGTTAGCAACTAATCATTTGTTGATAGCCACAAATACAAGATTAAGATCCTCAAAATTAAAGATCTACCACTCGTCATATAAAGTTTGTCTTCTATAACTAGTTCTTACAATCTATATTTTTGTGTACTGACTAAGCGTTTTATTTATAATTTAGATAAAATTATTTTTCTCACACTCTTTGACACTTGACCAAAAAATTCATATTAGGTGCAGGATGTTGGCCATAAAATTTAATGATCTTCCTGTTTTTCCGAACCTAGAACAAACCTCTACTCAACAAAAAAGCCATGCAGGCAAGATGTGGCACTCCCCACTGCTCAGGGGGACCCTCACTTTCTGAGGCAGCAGAAAGAGGAGAGGCAGCTGCTGGACAGCTCAACACATTGAGTGCTACTGGATGCACTGGTGTCCTCCCACCCTGTGGCCAGAGCACCCTGGACACTGGGAGTGTGTCCAGTGGCTCTCTGTGCTGCCCCACACGGAGCCATTGGAAGCACCTGTCCAGGCTTGTGATGCTCAGAAGGTCACTCCACCTTCCGCTTCCCGTCTCACAGGGCACAGCAGGCAGGAAAGGTCTGTATTCAACAGCTGTTGAACATGAGGTGGAAATGAGATGCTGTTTTTCCTACTGGAAGTTAAATGGAATAATATCTTTATCATGCTTTTCTGTGTGTTGCTGCTTCCTTTTTACTGAGTGTTTTCAAAGCACAGCTAACCAGAAAAAGAACATATAGCTTGACATTTTCCATGTAGGCTGAGGGTTGTTTTTTCCCCCCTGCCTTTTGTCATTATTTTAAGAGGCATTGAAGATGACAGGAACACTCTCTCCCACCAATTTATTCCCATTTAAAGGGTGTTGGAGGAGGAAACCAGTAACATTCACTGAACCAGATTCTCTCTCTTCCTCTAAAGGTTTATTTCTAAGTATGAGACTAGGACCCAGTATATAAAAATGGGCTATATTCGAGCTGGTTGCCTAAAATCTGCATGCAATACAATATTTCTTTCATTCATCATCTTCCCTCTAGGAGGCTCAGGACAAAGGATAATGACTTACTAAAGACCACAGTCTTGCAACTATACTGCCCTAAGTTAATCTAGCTCATTCTCCCAAACTGGTGCTGGAGTAATTTTATTCCTTCCTCCCAGTTTCAATTAACATTTCATATCTTCTGTATTAGGCTACAAACATCTTAAAGCCAAGATCATTATAAACTCTGTCCTCAGAGAGTAAATCACAGCCTTCATCTCTATGAAATTCAGTCATAGGCATGAAAATTTAAAAAAAAATCCATATTAGGTTCTGTATAGGCAAAACTTAATGTTTGTGTATTACACAAGAAGGTAAAGCAAATCTATAATCAGGGTAAACAAACTTAGGAATCTGAGTACTCCCCCAAAATGGGAGATTGACTCCTTTATCACTGAAGTAACTTTGGGTTAGTTAGCAATTCTCGATAAACTATGTGGCAAGCAGTATCATTGTTCACTGCTGGTCTACAAACAAAAAAGCCCTAGCAGGCTTCAGAGATGCAATAGATTCCTTTAAAAGTTTTAACCCTCTCTTATGATTAATTTTCTTCATATCTTAGTAGCACTAAAATATACCTTCCATCCTCAACCCAGCTCTGAAAGAATCATAAATCCAAAATTTCCAACTTTAGGTGTGGAAAATTAGAGACTAAAATCCACAATCTCATAACTGCTTAAAAATAAGCATAAACTCTAGGGGTGCTTTAAAACAAAAATCAGATCACTGTTAGAAAACTATAAAAGGCATCTGTGAATCTCAGTACTTCATTCTGAGTGCTAGATATGACAGAACTTGGCCTGTGGCACATAACGCAGAGGAATAAAGTAGGAGCTGTTGCTACTGAAAAGCAGCTCAGCTCACACAGCACTGCCTAGCAGAGGGAAGACAGAGCAGCACAGGAACTCCCAGCAGGTTCTCATAACCGTGACAGATCACATTTACGCATATTTTTCAGTCATCTCATTGTGGACACACCAAAGCACAGAAAATTACCCCTGTTTAACTGGCTGCAATTCTAACACATTGACAATAAACCTACAGTAAAATATCAGACCACAAGTACCTAAAATACAGCAAAAGAGGGACATGCACATATAGAGCACAGGACTTCTCCTACCTTTTCCAGGTCTGATTCACTATAGCATGCTGGTAAAGAGCAGGCAGATCCCTGCCTTCCTCAGCTCTGCTCAAAACTGACTCCACCACAGCTCTTCCTGTTTGACCTTCTTATCTTTCCTGTTGATTGCACAGCCTCGCTTGGATGTGGCAAGTACAAAAAGTTGTCCATTAACCAATACTGTTAATTCCAAAACTTCTTTTTTCAAGAAAGAAACATTCCTGAGCATGGAGTTGAGCTAAAGTTCAATATGCAAAGCAGAAATATATCAAGTGTGCTGGAAGGCTCATTTGCAGACTCCTGCTTTTCAAAGCAATAATTCATTGTGGCATTTTGCATTGGTGGCTAAAATGCTCCAAGGGACAGATCCAGGCCATTGTGTTAAGAAAGCATTGTTCAGAAAAAAGTAACAAACAGTCCTTCAGACAGAGTACAGGGCTTTGTCAACCATTTGCTTTTGATCATAAAATTAGGTTTCTTGCCACCATTCTAGCTACAAAGAACACTGATGAAAAATTGGTTGACAGCAAATATACACCAACATGCTCAGGTTTAAATTGGAGAAGCATGTGGTTTAGCAGATCTATCAAGCACTATACAGCATTAAATATCAGTTTGGGGAGTTGAGCAAGACTGTTGTTGAATATACGCAGAGTAACAAGACTGATCCAAGTGCCATATCCTAAATGACCCACAAAAGCAGTGGGGTTTGGTGTGATGGGCTGTACACAATGCACTGCTGCCCTCCTACAGCTCTTGCCAGGGGGAATACCAAAACCAGACTCTTCAGATGCCTTTGTGACCTTAGTTATGACTCCCGCCAATCCATCTCGAGGAACATGCACTTAAAAGTTGTTTTTAAAACATTATAAATTAGGTATTAATTATAAATCCCACTCTCATTTACCTTACTTCATCCCATCACACCATGTTAACATGAGTTATAAATGCTACTTCACACTGATTGGCCAATCTGCTCCTGCAGTATGCTTGGGAACTCTCCATCTTCCCAGAAATTATGAAGTTGGAAGGTATTCAAGTAATTGTATAAACCACAACCAACCAATCATCCCAGAAGGAATTAATTTGATATTGCACTATAATGCAGTACACAAAGCATAGCACTTCAGGAGTAATTAATTTATATTGTAACTATGCCAACAGCATGAAATACCACATTTCTGTCACCACTTTACTGACTAATTTTCCATGAGTTTCATAAGTGTCTAAATCTTTTCATCACATTTATTTTATATCTATATTTAAGGATAACGGTTACATTTTATAACTTTAGTTCTTCACAAGTATTCTTCTTTTTTTACACGATTCAAGGTAGTTTTGAAAAAAACCTAAAGACTGATCTAACCCTATATTTTTCCCAATGGATAATAATCTGTCAGTCTCTATTGCTAGGTGCCAATTACGGTGGAATCTACCACTGATTAGCATGTTCCTAAAATCTGAAAAGATACAACTGATTTTTGTTTCAGAGTAAAATTAGGAGAATTTAGAGCTTTTAGAGAGTTTTAGAGTGAAATTAGGAGAGATGCAACTCACTTCAAGAAACATGTAACAAAATACCACCAACTTAACTCCCTTTTCCATACCTGCTTAGGATCATAGAATAGTTTGTGTTGGAAAGGACCTTTAAAAGTCATCTAATCCAACTCCTCTCTGAAATCTTCAACTAGATCAGAAATCTTCATCTTCCTCCATGTTTTTTTCTGAAGTAATACTCCATGGTGTTTCATCACACCACACCCAGTACTTTAATTCTTGGTAGTGTATATGGTTAAACATGTACTTTAGGGGAAACAAGGAAAACAAAGGTTTCAGCTTTAGGATAATGACATCAAAAGTTGGCCCTGAACTTCCTGTTGTCTTATTGGAACAGTACAAATCTGCATTACAAAAATTTAAGCGAATAACAGCTGCTGGCATGAAATAACTCCAGAGAACAATATATTGCAGCAAATAGGAAAAAAAACCAGAGGTAGCACAGATTGGTTTCCATATTAGGAATCACATCCCTTATACTACATTTTAATATCTGTAAATTGTGTTGCCTCTTTCAGGTTTCCTTTTGTTAAAAATAGGCTTCTAAATTGTTTCTTCTAGTCAATTGTTTAACTAATAAAATTACATGAAGACTTGGTGGCCCTGTTTATGTTGGGTTGTCCCTGATCTCTTCAGGATTATTAAAAAAAGCTGACAGGAGGCTGGAGAGGACATTGGGTGTTGATATGAGACACTTCCTCTAATTGTCTCTCTCAGGCATTGCTTTTCATCATCCTGTTTGTCTGCCCTTCTGCAGCTGCGTGTTCGTCTGACCATTTTTCACTGCAGCAGCATGTTCTAGGGAAAACAACACACTTTAATATTAAGGCCAGCTTATACCTTGCAGTATAACTATTATTCCATCACAGTTGGGGAAATACCTATGAAGGAACAGTCCACTGCCAAAGGGACTAACTCTAACTTGTAAGAATATCGAAGCATAACTCCTTTGATTATTCATTGATAACTGACAGAAATACCAGTTTGAGGTGAGAAGGGATATTTCTACCCACTTTAATAAATTTCTGTCTGATTTCTTTCATCCCAAGTCCAATAAATGTTACAAAGCTTATTTCCCCTTGCTGAAATTGATCATAAAAATATCGTCTTTGTTCCATGTTTTGCTGAATTGAGCATTCTCCACTATTTACAGCTAGGATGACCAATTTGAAATCACACAAGATACTGCTTTCTTGGCTAAATTAGTCTATTGGTTCCTCTTTCATCCAGTGATTGAGGTACACCCACTTAAATGTAATGTAATAAAATCTGTACTGCAAAGTTCACAAAGAAATATCAATTGAGCCCCCGGGTGTGAAAACCATTCAGCTTGAAGTACTAACTCACAGTGGTAACACTTTAGCAAACTTAACCAATTATATTCATTTTAGCCAGATTATCAGCATGCATGGATTAATTGTGTTATGTTCATGCTATGATTACACACAACTTCCACAGAAATAAGTTCAGCCTTATGTTTCCTTTTGATTAGCATGTTATCTCTCCACACCAACTGCATATAGAACTAGTTAGAATTCAAGTGCTTTCTTGTGGTCTCCTGCCATCTTTGCATCTGCCTGCTTGGAACCCAGATAGCTTTGCTTCCCCCCAGGTCTTGAAAAAACACAATTCCAGCTCCATAGCCCGGTTCAGAAAGGAAAAACAGAAAACACGAAAAGAAAAATATACTGCTATCCATCTGTACGGAAATGCTGTCGCCTCGTAGTCTGCAGGAAAATGCTGAGTCAGAACATCCAGCTGTTACACCACTTACACAGTTCCTAAGCTATTTACACAGTCCGCTACATAATAGCTAATGTTGCTTACAATTACCAAATGCTAATAATAGATGTTACTGAGCTTGTTATTCCTGTGCACAAGCAAGAACATGGCACACACCTGACAGAGCTTCCTCCTAAGTTTAGCAGCTCCCAAGAACCACTGTTCCTTGCTTGAGAACACTTTTAGACTCTGGATCAAAAAGCCAACATGCTCCTACCAAGGAAGCCTATATTTAAATCTCAGCAGGCAAAAAGGGAGTAATGATTGGATTCACAATTCCATCTCCACCATGATATGGATCATAGGCCTTCCCATAGTAAAGAAAGACATACCTTTTAAAACAGTTTCATCAGTGCAGAATAAAAATTGCAATTATCGCTTACCACTTAGAATCACTAATCACTACCACCTAGATTAATAATTTCATTCCTGCACCATCTGGCTCAGCAGGATTTGTTTTCTGCCACACAGGGGTAACAGCCTCCCCAAGTTAGGAAAAAATTTTTGAGTTGCACGCAGCACAAAAAGCTTTTTACTTCTCGATGACCCCAAACCAGATACATTGAGAGAGTTTGTATTCACAAGCTTCAGCATAGGAAATGAGCTTTCCCTATTTTTCTTTCATCTTGAGAGTGGAATTAAATTCCTCTTATCTACTAGAATTAACAAACCACTTAGTAAATAGGGCCTCTAAAACATCCAACCAAGTCTCAAGAAATGATGAGATATATGTTGACATGGAAACAATAATTCCGTTCTTCTACAAACCTCCAGCTATTATAAAAGGGAAAAAAAATCCACATGCCGGTTAATTTACATTTAAACTTCCATAGAGCTCCTTTTTTAAAAAAAAAAAAAAAACAACTATTTTACTCTTCACAGGCTAAACCCCCACCTTTTACAGCATTGCAGAGAAATTAAAAGACAAATAGGTACTTCCTTTTATAATTAGGTGAACTGATTTTTAATTAAAGGTTAACTGTTTTCAGCTGCTTGAAGTTTGCAGGTAGAAATAAGTGTTTATTCTTAAGGAAACCTTCTTATAGGTAGCCAGGAAATAATTATGTAGTCATATATTGAGTAGAAATTATTTATTATGTTGTTCAAATGGATTTGATATTTCTTTTCCTTCAGTGGACTCTTTTCACAGAATCACATGTCCGTCAAGGTTGGAACAGACCTTCAAGAGCATCTAGTTCCATGGTAAGCATTTAGAAAATGCTTTTTCCCCAAATGAGATCTCTCACTTAGGTTGTCACAGCTTTTCTGCTGTCTTTTAAAGCAGAGAAAACGATGTCAGTGTATCTAAAACTGTTTATTGTGAGGAGTGGAGTAGAAAGCCACAGTTCCTTGATCTTAAAAAAGAAGGGGGAGGAGCAGAGGCAATGAATATTTAGTTCTGCTTCAATTCCTTCTCCCTTCTGCGGATTTGCATAAATGTGTACTATTTGAAATGTATTTTTATATTTCTGTGTACATGTGCAAACTTTTTTTTTTTTACTAGCATGCTAGAGCACTTCTGGGATGGATAAAAAGACTTTCAAGAAAGAAGCACTTACAATCCTTAGCACTGAAACACTTAATTTGCAGAACTGAAATTTTACCCATCTGTTTGGTGATTCTGCTTAGTACTAGAAAATGCAGGGCCATGGAAATTTATTTATGGGATCTTGAATATATACGGAATATGGATATTGCCTGAGATAGTTTTGGTATTGAGAAAGTAAATTTTGACTTCCTTAGGCATTCAAAGTGGAGAAAAGATATTTCAATGTGAATTCAGTAGAAGTGAAGGCTTGCTTTTGCCTCTCCTAAAGCTCTGTGGAAGAACGTGTCTGAAGGAATACCTGGAAGACCAAAAACGATAGATAGCCACCAGAACAGAGATGATCATAGCATTTTGATTTATCATCCTATAAGCTCAGTGCCATTCACTAGGTGCACCATGGTTTAGTTTTCCCTTTTGGTAGCCCAAAATACTGTCTTCCTATGGTTTGGGATTAAGATCTCCAGCCACCAAAATGTCTACAGTAGAGAAAATCCTATAGTGATAGTTTTAACTTCAACAAGTAACTGTAAAAGTCTGCCTCCATGTAAAACCAGCAAAACAATTGGAGTTTTTCCAAATTACTGCTGCCCTCTAGTTGAGACCTGAAGAAGGGTTCACCTGTCCATTTATTGCAGCTTTATCTGCAAATCTAAGTCATAATTTATAGTAACTACTTTCCTCTTACATTTATCCTTTTAGACCATTTGTCCACAGGCACCACAACTAAATATATTAAAAGGTAATTATAAACATAACGAGCACAACACTTTCTGCTTAAGTGTCAGCCTTGCATGCTTGAGATGGTATTTCTTAGAACAAGAATAAAATCTTTAAAAGATGTATATTGAAAAATATGAGAAAAGGTTTTCTATTTATTAGAGAAAATCTGAGGCACAGCAGAACTTTTGTCAATATGGATCTGAAAATCATCAAAACTCTAGATGCTTCCAGTCTGAGTTCTGGCCTTGGAACCATCTTACAATTCCATTTATGGACGTTCGATTAAGTCAACTATACTTGCACTCACCATCACAGACAATAATCATGTTAAAGTGTGAATGTGTGGGTGCATGCTATAAAAAGATTCCTAGTAAGTTTAAGGGTATGCAGCTAAACCTAAAAATTATAGTAAAAATTAACACATTCTGGACTCACTCCATTTAAAGCACAGTATGTGTCATGTCCATTAATTATATTCAGTAATATTTTTTCCATTTTTTCCCATATTTGAAAAAAAATATTATGTTTCCATTCTTTCTTGTTTTCTAGTTGACATCTGTGCCTGTGATACCCACAAAGCCCATGTAAGCTTTAAGTTCTCTTTCAAGCAGGCTTGGTCCAGGCCATTTCATACAGTCTGGGACCTTCCCCTAGAGAAGCCTGGAAAGCAACACTGATAGCACAGGACAGCTTTGATGCAGCTGAGCACACAGGCTGATGTATCGGTCACAGCTGCCTTTTTCAAGGGCCTGATGTCTCAGCAATGTTCACTGCCAGAGTTCCTGGAAGCTGTCACACATCTTCCCAGGCAAAGCCTCTCTTCCAGACAGTGCTATGTGAGAATTTTATCACCTCAGAAGTTTATATTCTGCTGGCACGAGCCTGTATTTTATTTTTTTTACATAAGAACAGTGTTAGATATAAAATGTAGGATAAGGAATGGCAAATCAGCATATATCAGCCTGGGTTGCCAAACAGAGTCAAATTGACTCCAGTCCAGTGGATTGTAATATCACCTACTTCAAGTGAGAAGCTGTATCTTCACATAAAGAGTGGTTTTCCAAGGAGTCACATTTGCAAGGGATCACAATATGCTTAATAAGTGTTAACCTCTCTGCAACAAAAGGGACCATGTTATGCTTCTTGTTGTTTAGGACAGAAAGCACAACATTATTTACATGTTTACTGTCATAAGTACTGATATCAGTGGTTACACAGACTGTGTAACGTTGCACCGAAATCCTTGCAAGCTTCATCTGCCACTCTCAAATTAAAATTAAATTTTTGCCAATGTTTTTTTGCAAGTGTAGTGACTTTTATATTATTCATTCTTTGTTTTGGCTCTTCCCCAAACTCTTCTCTGCATTTGTATTTCTGCACATTTCATTGCTGTAACCTGGGTTTTTGTCATCCTTGTGTATGAATTCTATATGGATGCTCATCATTACCTGCTAGACTTCCTGTCATGTGCAGCAGCCTGCTATACTAAAATTTATTTGTTCTTACCAACTTTCCAAAAGCTGACTGCTGACATGAGAGAACAGTCCTTGATTGTCTCACTGAAACAAAGATTTCTTTCATCCTCAGCCATTGTTCCCTTTGATGTTATTTCATGCTTTCTGTTTTCAAAGTTCGCCTGGGAGTTTTATTTGACCTACTGATCATAATGCATTTAGGTTTGTAATGGGTAATTGATGTCTAAGTTACAACTGCTGATGCTGTGTTTATATTCTTCCCACGGTGTGAGAGGAGCTTTGTATAAAAGTTATTACTGACATCTTGATAGTGCATCTCAGATGTCTTAATATAGTGCTATGTTATTATTGCATTACGGCTGCTTCACACTAATTCATTATTTATAAACACGTGTGCTTCTGGCTCAGTGAGTAGCTGGCAATTTATTCCCATACCCAGAATCTCATTCTAAGACTTCAGACTTGCCTTATATTTTATTTACCATCAAAGTCATTTCACTACAAGAAACACAGTAAGGTGGCAGAGAGGTAACTGCAGTCACTGGTTACAAACAAGAGTGTGGCTTATTTTGGCAACTGCCCCAGTACCAGCAATTCTGTGATATAGTAGTTTTAACATCAAAAAGCTCAGAACTAGATATAGAATTAGTCATAAAATCAGAGAAGTTCAAGTCTGGTTACAGGACTCTAACCCAGGCAAAGTAGCCCAGCCCTGAACTCCTAAGAGACATATGACACAAGAAAAATAAAAGTAGAAATGTCTTTAACACACAGATGTTTAGGGAGCTTTCTTCACACAAAAGAGAATCAGTAAAAAGCAAAAGAGGGGTCATGACAGCATGTCGTGTCAGGTTCTCAATCTTCTGTGATACAAAAGAATTGCTATTTTTGAATTAATGGGAAAATTACACATTTCTGTAAATTTAGAGAATGCATTTGAATGATAATTTGTCATTTAAAACATAAGCACTTCAAAATACATTACTATAAGTTGTAAGATTCCTTTTTGTCTTCCAGAAGATATAATAGCTGTCAAAAGACAGCAGCTTAGAGTGAAAATCAGCATAAAAAGTAGATTTCAGGTTAAAAACTAAAAATTACCAAACTTTCTTAGGAGCTTAAGCTCAGTTTTCAGGACTACATAATAGAACTTAATGGCATGAAATACAGAGATGGACAGTAAGATTTACAAAAGGAGGTTTGTTTCATGCAGGTTTTTTCCTGTGTTTTTTTTTCATGAGATATCTATTTAGGACATTTTCAGAAGTGCTTGAACAACTAATAGTATAGCTGGCACAAAGTAACTGTTCTTTTAAGTTTCACTCCATGTTGCTATTTGACCTGAAAATCTTGTGATACTGTGTCAGCTTTGAACATGAAGCCAAGGGTAAACTTCATCAGGTTAAACAGCTACTTGGATTTGTAGTCTTCTATAGTCAGGGTTAGCATGTAAATCACTTCTGGCAACTGGATGGATGCTGGCTTTTTTCACAATTTTTTGCTTGGTTTGGTTTGGTTGCTGTTGTTGTTTGGGTTTTGATTAGTTTTGTTTGTTTGGGTTGGTTTGTTTTGTTGTGTTTTTTGGAAGAGACAGAGGTTCTGCTTCATTGCCAGTGCAGAAGTTCCAGTTCCTCCCCATCTCACTGCACCCTCCATCATTGAGATACTTTTAAAATATGACCCCTCTCATATGGCAATGGTCTAAAAAGCTTTGCAGACAAATAGTCAAATAAAAGTAATAATTTTATTGTCCTGGAAGCCCATGACCAACTCATTGTTGGAAAGTTCAGAAATATTAGAAACAATCCTTTTTTTCTTGCTTCAGCTGGACCTTTTTTAAAATGAAAATATGCTATATTGAATGTTCTGTTTTCCTTTACATTTACAGTGCTCATTCTTTTTTTCTTTACATGAAACCATATTCCCTTGCTTGAGGGAAAATACATGAAGATATATTTCCTTACTTGAGGAGGATGCATTTCTGATAACTGGGATAGTTACAAATTCAGTAGATAGTGAAGATTTTTTTCCCAATACAGCTAATATAATAGAGCAAGATGTGTGAATGTACCTATGCAAGACACACAGTTCAAATGTACATTGACAGTAAAATGCAATACAAGTTCTTCTATAACACTGTACATATAACCATAGTGGAGAAATACTAGAAAATGTTTTTATGTAAAAAGTAAACTTCTTTTGCCTTGCACAGTGTTTTTTAAGCTCCTCCTCCTCCAAAAAAATCAATGCTCTTAAAAGAATTCAGGATGACATTGAGGACAGAAGCAGAATCATCAGGTTTGCCAAATGCCAATTTAATTCCCAGTAATGACAGAAGTGGTATAAAGTGCTGACAGGTTAAAGGCTGGCTTTTAGGCCTTCTTTGCAGTAGCTGGGCAAGCTGATTGCTTTTAAAAATGAAAATCAAGATATGACTGCCCACTAGCCTGAGGTTGGTAATGAGAAACTGAATATTACAGTGCCCCAAAGAGTGTATCTGCCCAGTCTCAGGATGGATCATTGTCCTGAAAGATTTGAGCTTTTTCATTTGTGAGACTGGGTGCTCAGTTTAAATTGTTTAGCCTAAGCCTTCTTGCCACCACTTTCTGATGATTTCCCTTTGACCATGAAGCCAACAATTCCACCATGCTTTTGCTATCAACCCTTTCAAAGCCAACTTCTCAGAGAAAAAGACAATGACTTTCTGGAGACCAAGGATAACACCAAATCCAATGCAATTCAAAATAAACTCTGGCAACTATTTTTGCCATAGATCACTCCCGCACTGGACTGTGACCTCTTCCCAAGTAATGCTTGTGTCATCTGTGCCACCCACGATGCTGAACTATCTCCAAAAGTCATTGAGGCATGGCTTTTCCTGGATAAGATCGGAGAAGATGTTTTTTAGACAGTAGACATTTAAAGTGGTGATTACTCGCTGGTTCATTGGTTGGAGTAATGGAGTCTTACCCGTAGCAGACTGTGACTTTTCCATTGGGTCATGGGAGCTCCTAATCAAGCTTGTGGCACATGGATTACCCCAAACAAGGAGAAATTTCAAGTTCATGGCCTGTTTCTCACAGTGTTCCCTAAGGCCTGGCACTGTGTAGGCACTTTGAGCAGTGTAGTAACCTGGATCTTTCAGTTGTCTCTATGACTGGTAGAGAAAACTTCCAAAACCCTCTTGTGGCCCTGGGGTTCCCACTGTAATGAATTACCAAAGGCTTTATCATGCATTCTCCTTTTGCACTGCCACCCAGCAGAAGGGTCAAACTGTCTGTTAGCAGCCTTAAAGCCCAAGGCAGTTTCCTCTTCATTACATCCAATATGGATTGTACACCCACCACCTTCAATACAAGAGTTACATCTAATTTAGCTTTTAAAGCAACACTTATGCATAGCCACAGGGTTGCTAACATCACTCAGAGATTGCCTTGAACTCATGATGATTATTATATGCAAAGACACTTCATGATTAAAATCAGAAATTGATGATCAAACAATACAACTCCAAAACAAATGACAGAAAGTGACAGATAGTAGCATGGTACTGAAGTTACGAGTCACCCATTTAAAGAAATGACTAACTAGAGTAGGAGTGAAGGGTGGAATCTGATAGAGCAGGATAAATTCATGAGTGACACTGAGAAAGTGAACAGGGAATTATACGTTTGCTATCTCTTCTACTACAAGAATGAGAAGGTATCAAGTAAAGATAGCAAACAGCAGGTTCAAAACAACAGCAGTTCTTCACACCAGACACAGTTTGGCTGTGAAATCCCTTGCACAGGATGCTGTAGTTATTTGAAGTATGCATGGCTTCACACTGCAGCTGGACAAGATAACAAAAGAAAATACATGGAGGGTTCTTCCAAAGAAAGAACACACATCTGGCTCAGGAAATCCCCTCAGCAGACACTCACAGATGGTGGCTGTCAGGAATGGGATGTGAGTTTGCATTTTCTGGTCCTGTATGGCCGCTCAGAGTGCGGGTCCACATTCTTCCCAGTGACAGTGACTATGTCCAGGGGTTCCCCATTCACATCAGACAAATGACATGAGAGCCATAATTACTGCTACACTGACACAGGGCCAAGGACCACGATTCCCTATTAAACTGTGACATGTAAGCATGGCTACAGAGCTCATCTCACTTCAGTTTCAGGTGTAGGATGGGAAAGCTGTGTAGATTTTATGGTTACAACTGTTAATTAAGTTTTCACTTTTAGACAACTGTCAGTGGAACAGAGAGTAATCAGCAGACTGACATTAATGCAAAGTGAGTCTTCACACCCCTGTTTCCTCACGCTGCGACTGTAACCCCAAGCTGCCCTGAACTCAGTCTGAAATCAGCATCAGAGCTGTGCAGTACAGCATGCTTATGCAACTGCACTGGCTGCTTTTGTATTTGTTAAAACAGATGTTTGGGGTTTTTTAAAAAAAAAAGTTGGTTCTTGCAGAACTATGATAGATTTTCAGATTGATGAAATACTGAATAAATCGGTATTTAATAAACAAATGGCTTTAATAATAATTGTGTGTCCTTGTTCGTTCAAATCCGAAGGATCAGTGAGAGTTCACCTGCTCCAGAAAGCACTGTCTTTCCCTCCTGAACGCCCAGACTTGCTGCCAACACCTTCCGTGCGGTGCAGCGCTGCCGGGGAGCCTGGAACAGCGCAATCATCCTCATCGTCACTCTTCGGGCGCCTCGGGGACATGCTGGAGCACCTGTGCACCTCATCGCTTTGCTCGGGCATCACCCGAGCCGAGCACCAGTGGGACAGGAAAATGCAG